>PVHY01019319.1:0-27569 GCA_004024945.1 Uropsilus gracilis
TGCGCCGGCAGGACCGGGCGCGCGGGGGCGGGCCGGTCTGGGAGCGCTGGCCCCTCCATGCGCCCCGGCTTCCGGGGGCTGGGGGCTTCCCGGTGCCTCCCAGGCCGGCTTGACCTCCCACTGGGGAGCTTACCCAGGAGCAGCCAGACGCTCCTCGCCCCCCCCTGGCTAGGGGGTCCGGGGCGCCCGAGCTTCTGCCTGGGCCGCGGGTGGCCGCCATCACCCTCTGGCGGACGGGGCTTATCCAGCCTCATGTTTTATTACTCTGCTTACTTTCTGTGTTCTAGTCCTACTAGCTACCTCCTATTTCCATGAATTTGCTATTATTTTGTAACATCTTCCTGGAAAGTTCTGTTTGCACATACCCCTCTGTATTTGTCCTTCAGATTTGAGCTTATCAAGGATGCTTTTTTAGATATAGAAGACTTGATGAGGGCCAGAATACATGTTACCTGTACTTTCACTTTATTCATTTCAACAATTATTTCCCCCATTATTTATAATAGAGATTGTACCTGTTTTGCTCACTATGAAATGATCATCAGCCACCACTGTTACTAGGAAAGAATGATAGTTTGTATTTAGTAGTGACTAGGAATAGTGAGTATAGATATGGTTCCCTCTAAAGGCCTGTCTTGAAGTCCTAGCCTCCACTACCTAGACTGTGTTTCATTTGGATAATACCTTTGAAGAGATAATTAAAATAAAACAAAGCTATATGATTGGACCCTAGCTTGATATGAAGAGGAAATTTGGACACAAACATGTTTAAGAGACCAAGGGAGGACACTGGGAGAAAGACTCAAGCATGAGAGGCCTTTGAAGAATCCAGTCCTGCTGATACCTCTGTCTTGGACTTCTAACCTACAGAATTGTGAGAAAACAATAATTTAAGTCACACAGTGTATGGTACTATCTAGTTTTAGCAAACTAATAACAGATTTTGATGATGGGAAATGGCATTCTGCTCTAACAAATATCTAAAATGTAGGCATGACTTTGGATGTGAGTGTGGTAGAGGTTGGAAGCTTTGAGGTACCTATTAGAAAAAAATCAAGAGTTCCTGGTGAGACTGTTGAGAGAAATATGGATGCTAAAGGCAGTTCTTTTGAGGGCTTAGGAAGAAAAAGCTGCAGCAAAGGTCTTAGAGGTATCCATATATGATCATGAGCAGAGGTATCCATATATGATCATGAGCAAAATGTTGGTAGAAATGTTAACTGTACTTCTAGTGAGATCTGAAATGGAATAGGAAACATGTTAATGGAAACTGAAGGAAGGGCCCTGCCAAAGAACTTGACAAAATTGTGTTTCTATGTTTTGTGGAATAGAACTTGTATGGGATAAACTTGGATATTTAGCTGAGATTTCTAAGCAAAGTATTAAAAGGCACAGCCTGGTTTCTCCTTGCCACTGATAGTAAAATGCAAAGGAGTAACAAAAATTGAAAGAAGAAATGATAAGAAAAAAGGAACCAAAATTTGAAGATATAGAAAATTTTTAGCCTGTCCATATTGTGAAAATTAAAAAGCAAGTTCTGGAGGCTAGATCATGGGTTGTTGCTAGACAAGCATTTGCTAAAGAGATTATGATTATGACTTAAAGATCCATTAAGCCATCTAAACAGGAATGTTGATGAAACTATGCCAGCAAAGACAGTTTCCAGGTTTGGCTTAAAGGGGCAGAGATAGATTGAAATCAGAGATAGTAGATGTCTGAATTCTACAAAAGTAAAGTTGTTTGGCTGTGAACATATTTTGTCCATAAGAGAATGACCCAAAAAGCTACTCAAAGATTGGAAGATTGTCATTGCTACCACGGGAGCAGAGCTGAGGCGTAGGGGTGAAATTACTACACTGGAGAGTCTGGAAGGCAGAGTCTCCACCCAAGTGAACTTGGAGGGCAGAGCATGGCACTTAAGAGGATTACTGTTAAAAGCTAATGGAATTTTGCCTAATTAGATTTTGGACTTGCATAGGGCCCATCATCTATCTCTTTTCTGACTTTTTTCCTTTTGGAATGGAAATACCTATCCTATGCCTATCCCACCTTTGTATTTTAAAAGCAGGTACCTTGTCTGGTTTTACAGACTCACAGCTGGAAAGGAATTTTGCCTCAGCATGCATCATACCTTGACTTTACCTATACCCAATGTATGACATTTAGGTGCATTCTGGAATTAGAGTTGGTGGTGGATTCCATTAAAATGCTGGGATTGCTAGAATGGGCAAATATGTTTTACAATGAGAAGGATGTGAATTTTGGTGGTGAGAGGGCAGAGCGTTATGAGCTGAATCATGTTCTCTTAAAACTTGTATGTTGGGTCCTAATGCTTCCCCTTTCACCAACACTAAGTACCTCAGAATGTAATTTGGAGACAGGGCCTTTAAAGATGTAATTAATATACATTAAGATCATCTGGATGGACTCTAGTCCACTCCTGTGAAAGATTAGGACAGACACAAAAAGGGAAGACATGACACCAGAGAAAAGGCCATATGCAATCAAGTTGAGAGGTTGTAGAAGAAAGCTATCCTGCTGACACCTTAATTTCAAATTTACAATCTCCAGAATTGTGAGAAATAAATTTCTGTTGTTTAAGCCACACAGTGGTATTTTGTCATAATGGCCTTGAGAAATTAATACACAGCTATTACACTGACTAGTTGAGATGCACTTGTTAGACATTTCTTTCACATATAGTTTTTTCATATATAAATTGAGGTCATTTAATGCATCAATTGTTCTTAACTTTTTATCTAATTCAAAGCTTTCTGGAAATGGAACTTGTTTCACTAAGAGATATGTATTGGGCTCCCTGACTCTGGCGATGTTCACAACAGAGTTGTAGATTCATACTGTTCCTTTGAGGTACCTCGGGTTATTGTAAAAGGTAGAAACATCCAATTTCAGTAGAGCACATACTTTGAGGAGAGGTTGAAAAAAATCAGTTGGTTTTCTGAAACTTCCTTAATGAAGATAATACCCTTTCAATAGACATGGGTCTATTGGATGACTTAAATAAACAAGATGAGTATGTAGAGTTTCCGTTGAAATAGTTCTTGTGTTAGTATTAAAATTTAGTGATTATGTTTGTCTTCTAATTCACCTCTTAACTTTTGATAGATACTGGGGATGGGTAGCGAAAAAAAAAAGTTTTTATATTAGTCAGAAATGCTTTGAAAGATCTAGAAGGATAATTGATATTTTGGTTGTTTGTAAACTATAATTTATCAGTTTAGTCATGAGTTAAACTGAAATGGTTTAAAACAGTTTGTGTGCTCATGCCTTTTTGTTTTTCAGTACTGGCACTATGTTTTCACCTGTGCTATATGAACTTGGTATAATAAAGTCAATTTGATGTTTCATTTTTACTGATGAATATGGTGTGTTTGGCTTTAGAGAACAGTATATTTGCCATAACATACAAACCTACCTCTTTTTTTTTTTTTTTTTTTTTTTTTTTTTTTTTTTTTTTTTTTTTTTTTTTTTTGAGACTAGGTCTCACTATTTTTGCCTGTGGAACCATGGGCTCACATTGCCCAGGATACCACAGACTCAAGCAGTCTCTAGCCTCAGCTTCCCAGGTAGCTGGGATTACAGGTGCAGGCCACCATGCCCAGCTGTATTTTTTTGAAACTAAGTCTCACTACGTGCCCCCGGTGGGACTCGAACCGCCATCCCTGGCCCTGGCCGAGGCTTTCTGGGCTGCCACTTACAGGCATGCGTCACTATGTCCGGCCCAAACCCACCTCTTTAAGAGGGAAAAAGATTGTTTTGTTTTGTTTTATTGTCAAATATAGAAAAAGTAGTAAGCTATCTCCCACCCTTTTTTGGTTCTCATGGAGACATTACCCACCCCCCCATTTATCATACTTGATATCTCTGTCATGTTCATGTGACAGTGTTAAGCAGCACTGTGAAACTTCTCATTAGTTGCAGTCTAGTTTCCTATGAAATGAGTCATTCGAGATGGGCTTATCAGCTCTGGTGGATGTTGGCTTTTTATTTTCTTAAATACATTTGGGGAAATGATAGATTTGTCACAAGATTCATGGGAGGAGGGTGTAAGTTGGAGGATGAGAGGCAGTGTGTAATATTTAAGATAATTAGTATTTCATTTATTTTCTTTTTAAGTGGTAGTCTTATTTCTTAATAACATACCATTCTTGACTCATTTAGATTGTTTCCTGCTGTTACAGTGAAGTAAAAGAAATTATATTTAGAAATTAATTTATATTACTTTATAGAATCATGAGGTTATCTGTAGACAGAATAAACTGCATTCAGTGGAGATAAAAAGAAGTCAAACAAAAGCAACGAATCGATTTTTAAGTAAGTAATTAGCCTTTGAGACTTTTCAAGAAAGATTTGATAGTTGCTGTGACATGGAGCTGATGTGGAACATTCAAGAAACATGGATTTGTTCTTGGAATCTCCCCCTTTCTAGAACTGAGTTGAAATTTGCTGAAGGCATAGAGTTTATAGTAGGTCCCCAGAACTGAAGCTCAGATGAGCATCTTGCCAAGGGTGATAACAAAAGCTATAGAGTCTTAATTAAAAGCCTGAAAAAACACCAGATATTTTGGTGAGTAAACCTAAGTTCAACTAACAAAGACATGGCTAATTGGGAGACAGAGGAGGGGTGAAATGAGTATGATGGGTGCATACAGAATATTTGGTCAGCCCCCAATTTTACTACTGAAATGCTGGAGACATATTACTGATTGTTAGCTGTATGGTTTCTTGGTGGTAAATAGACCAAGACATTAACCAGCAGCTTCCTGTCTGCCTTCCTACCTTGAACAAGGATTTGATCGTTTTTGTCCTTTGAAAGTGGGGATGTTGATCATGGCAGGAGTTGGGAGGGAAAAGAGTAAGCTTGGGAAAATTACCACTATTTATTGTGATTAATTCAGGTTGTCAAATCTTGGCCAAGATATAGAGGATTGAAGTTTTTAAATGCCAAAAAATAATGTGATTTATACCTGATGGGTATAAATTGGAATTGATACCTTAATGGAAATGGACTTAAAATAGATCCAGGGAAAAACCCTCCAGTGTTTGTCAGTCATACGAACATGGAAAAATGTGGAAAACAAACATGACTTCTTTCTTAGACTATTTTACCTGGTGGATATCAGAACACTTTATGGTTTTCCTAAATACTTCAAATGTATCTTTACTCTTGGGGCCATCTGCACAGGTGTGTATGTATAAATGCTTAGTATGAGAGAGATAACAAGTTGAAGCTATAGTTACTATGAATGGAGTGGTATTTTTGATTGTAGGAAAGTGGTTGAAAAAAAACAAACTAGTGAGAACAGGGAGTAAAATGTTTCTGCGTAGATATGTAGTTGTGGGTTTTCTTTTCCATCATTCATTTAATGGACTGTTGGTTAAGAGGGAAAATGCAGAGGATTAGGTACAGGGAAAGAGTCATTTTATACTTGCATGGGTTTGGTTTGTATAATCGTACAAGTTTCAATCACATATTGAATGTAGAGATGATAGTGACATCATTCTCTTTGTGGCTGCAGGTTATAAAGAAAATTAATAGGAATTATGTAGATGGTGAGACATATACTGCATTTAGAACCCTAAGACATATCTTTAGGAAATAGATGAAAAAGTCTCATTAGTGGTTAGTTAAATGATAGAACTGAAGGGGAAAGAGAATGCTGTGGACACTTCAAGTATGAAATTGAATAAGGCAGGTCTAAATAATTGGAGAGTAAGTTGGGGATGAGAAGGGTCAAGATAAGTTCCTTTCTAAGTATAACAGCAGCAGCAAAGATTATAGAGTGAATAGAATATTGCAGTCACAACCAAGAAACTAGAATCATTGTTCTCATTACATATAGTTTTGTGTATTTTATTAGTTGTCTCAGTTCATAACTCAAATATTACATATAAAGGTAGTACTTTTTTGCTTTCCCTGAGTACTATGAATATTAATGAGATGCAATTTATGGGTTCTGCAAAAAAGTCCTAAACATTACTAATTTCTATTTGGCATATTATGTAACTTCTTAAAGATGGGGATATTTGAGCTAAAAGGGATTTATAAGACATCTAGCTAAAATGTTACTTTTCATATTCAAGAAAATGAGGTACAAAGAGGTGAAATAACATATCCTTCAATGGCAGAACTAGTACTGCAACCCAGGACTCCTGCCTTTCAATCATTTATTTCTATACCAAAAATCTTCCAGTGTTTATGCTGAGCAAAGTTAATATAGTATAATTAATAGTTTGATAGTTCACTAGTAAATCTGATCCTGAGTAGTTGCCAATCTGGCCTCCCAGAGAAATTAATGGTGATTTGAAGGCAGTTAAGACAGTCAAGTCTTTTTCAATTGATATGTTAAAAGCAGCACAAAGCTTGATTGAAAATAGTCTTTTTTATCCACTTGCTTGACTGCATCTAACATTTTCATTAGAAATGAGATGTTGCTGAAATTTAAGGAATAGGGTTGGGGCACTCAATCAACTCAGCAGTTCTCAGCATCCTGAGTTCTTCAGACAGTCATAAAGAAGGGAGAAGCTACATGATACTTTATAAACGACTTTGTTGTAGGGATATTGGCAGATGATAAAAGCCCAAGAAAAGCCAAAGTCATGTACCAATTTAAAGCATGGATGCAGCATACACAGGTAAGATTTTCACCACTTTTGCACAACTTAAAATTAATGCAGTTCTTTTTTTGCAACACAATACATGGAATAGATTGAAAAGTGAATCAAGGAAATCTTAAGTTGTATGCTGCCTGGAAGCCAGCTAGAAAATGTGGCATGAATCTTCTTTTTAACAACAAAAAGCCAGAGGTCTACAGAATAAAGGCATCATCTGACTTTTTTTTTTTTTTTTTTTTTTTTTTTTGAGACTAGGTCTCGCTATTTTTGCCCATGGAACCACAGGCTCTCGTTGCCCAGGGTACCACAGACTCAAGCAATCCCCAGCCTCAGCTTCCCAGGTAGCTGGGATTACAGGTGCGCACCACCACACCCAGCTATTTTTTTGGAACTAGGTCTCGCTAAGGGCCCCAGGCGGGACTCAAACTGCGATCCATAGCTCCAGCTGCTTCATAGGCTGAAGCTTACAGGTACGAGCCACTTACCCGGTCTTCATCTGCCTTTTTGACTATAGACTTGTATTCATCACAGATTCATGGGCACAATATGCGCTAGTTCTCTTTAAATGTCATGAGACAAAAAATGAATGCAAGTGGGAAAGAAAAAAACCTATTGGTGTACTCTGAACCATAAGTTAAACCTGTGCTATGAAGCTGTTACATGGGGGAGGGTGAAACAGGTAGCTAATATGCTGTGCAGCTTTCACAAGAGGGAACTGCTCCATCTGAGCATTTTTTGTGACAGGAAGACAATCAAGTGTGACTGACAGGTAGACAGGACAGCCATTCCCAGTGTACATCCTAGAAATGATCTGTTATGCTTGCATTCTTTTTGGAAGCAAACTTTGTAAATTATACACAGAAATAATTCAAACAGTGTAAAAAGTTCATATAGAGAGTGGAATGTCTTTTCAATAAAAGGCATTGGGAAAACTGGGAGTTACTTGTAAAAGAATGAAACTGGACTACTGTATCATACCACACACAAAAATAACTTCAAGATGGATTAAAGACTTGGATGTGAAGTCTGAAACAACAAAATACATGGAAGAAAGAATAGGCTGCATATTCCACAACACTGGCTTCAGTGGTGTGTTTGGTGGCCTGGCTAACAAGAGAAACAAGCAAATATAAATAAATGGAATTAGATCAAACTAAAGTCCTGCACAAAAAGAGATATTGAAGTAAAGAGACATCCTGCTGAATGGAAGAAAATACTTGCATATCATATATCCAACAAGTGGTTAATATCCAAGATTTTTAAAGAACTCATACTCCCTCACTCCCTAAAACCCTAAAAACCCACATCCCCAAACTAAAGAACACAATCAATGAATGGGCAGAAGATCTGAATAGACATTTCTCCAAAGAAGATATACAGTCAACAGGCACATGAAGAAATACCCATCGCTTACCAAGGAAATGAAAATCAAAAACTACAGTGACATATCACCTCATACCTGTGAAGATGACTGACCTACATGAAAAAGACCATAAAACAGCAATACTACTGGCAGTGGTTTGGAGAAAAAGGAATCCTCATACACTCTAGGTGGTTAATATAAAGTGATTCAGATTTTGTGAAAAACAGTATGGTGATTTCTCAAAATTCTAAAAATAAATCTTCCACATAATCCAGCGATTCCACTCCTAGGTATCCAGTCAGAGAATATTGAAACATTCAAAAAAGTCATGCACTCCCAAGTTTATTGCAGTACTATTTATAATAGCCAAGATAAGAAACCTAAGTGACCTATGGTGGATAATGAGATAAAGGAGATACATATATATATATATCCATACATACAAAATGAAATACTGTTCTTTAGGAGGGAGGGAGGAAGAGAAGGGAAGGTAAGGGACAAAATATTGAATAATTTCACTCAATATAAAGAAACAGAGCAAAGGAACAAACAAAACTAAATTAAAAACAAAAACCCTGAGGTTACTGAGTTGGGGGAGAACTGGAGGAAGAAGTAAAGGCTAGAATAAGGTCAATGAACTACTGAGTAGGATTATAGATAGGATTATAACTGTGTTGGTGGGCACAGTTTCAAAATACATTTAAAGAGCTGTGGACAAGCGTAAATATGTTACCTCAATTAAAAGAATATACAAGGCTTGCCAAATGGCAGTGGCCCCACAGCAAAGCCCCAACGGAGGAGACCTACCATCAGCTGAGTGCTGTCCCTTCGAGGAGTTGCTCTTCCAAAACATACGGCTGGGAGTCTTGCCCCAAAGCCAAAGACCAGAAGCATGACTGAAGGAGCAACAAAATGCAACAGAAACTGCAGAGATGAGACCCACCAAGAAACAAGAAACAATCATACAAGCCAAAGGCGCTCCAATCAGCCTACAAAGGCAAAAGCAGTACAGGAAAGATAAAATGGCACGCTCTACCAAGTCCCGGGAAATCGCACCCTCACCAAGGATGAGGAAATGGAATCAGAAAAGAAAAAAAAAAAAAAAAAGACTAAAGGGCTAAACATGGACAAACAACAAAAAGGAGGCAAAGTGACCAGGGGGGATGTGGTATGGTGGGGTATTCCCATGGGGATCATATACAATCATGTATTGTAAAAAAATTTTTAAAAAAATATAAAAGAATATACAGGTGATAATGGAGCAAAGTAAAAAGTCCTTTTTATTAATCATCCCCATTCACATTCTGTGTCTAGATAAGATTAACAGCTTGATGGGTTTTCATTTAGGACCTACTGTATTCTAGATCTTGTGTTAGATGTTCTTTCACATCAAACACAAATTCAGGGATAGTTCACTCATTCAGTAGTTACTCCTTGTGGACTTTGGAACATGACTAAAATGTCAAAAGTTCATGAAAAGTTCATAAAAACAGGTAGCTGATTTGCTAAGGTAAATATTAACATGTTTTGAAGAGCCAGGTCTATCTATGGCAGTGCCTTTCAAAGGCTAGTAGCGCCATGAAGTGATTTACATTGTGTGGACAAAATGCCAATAAGGCTTTTCTCATCTTTTTCTACCACAAATAATTTAGCAGTAGTAGATAGGGGTAGTTAAATTTGGGTAGTCCCAGAGAGAAGAATAAGAAATTAGATCTGACTGCTTGAAAATAGATCCAATCTGAGGATATAAAACTACTATAAAATGCAGATAACTCCCAAAGCTTCACTATGCAGCTGTTTAAAATAGAGCTAGCAAGTAGCATCCTTACATTTGAAATCATTTAAGGTGTAACCGGAACTCATTACAGTAATGAGAATTTATTTACAGTGACCACATGGAAGGACATACTGACATACATATTTGCTAAAAATGTCTAGAGATAGCAGCCATTTGGTCATGAAAGAAACTGTTAAGTGGTGAAATTGTATATAACTTTTTTAATGATAGGAAATAATGTAGGCCAAAAATTGCAGACATTGTATTGCTTCTGTCAACACTGTCTATTTGTATAGATGGTGGGTTTAAAAGTAAATCCCAAGTTTAAGTGAATGAAGTTTTTAGCTTGTGCTTTTGAAGCCATCCAGTTTTGGATTTTTTCAATTGTTAGACGGCATGATACTTTTCTAATTTTATGTTTGAAAAGATTTACAAGTGGGGTTATTTGTTTCAAAACAACAGCTGTGATGTTTAAGTGTGTTTAAATGTGTTAAGAATTTGAAAAGTTAAAAAAAGAAAAAAGAATTGAAAGATTGTAGCAAATCAGGACTATTTAATGATCCCTGTTACTAGTAGGATTTACCAAACATATGTAAGTTTGTAATTTGAAAGTATTAGCACTCTTTTTATACAATGTAGTAGTGAATTTTCACTTTAGTCATGTTTATTTCTGATAAGAAAACTGAGGTGTTAAACCTAAAGATGCTTGCAGGAATGAGTAGGAAAAGTGATTTCAAAAAATATTTTGGCTTTTCAGAAGGTTTAAATAGCATCATTTGAAAGTTCTAAATCCTAAGGCAAGCGGGGTGATGCTACTATGAATGGTCATACATGGTATCATATATCTCATTTTAGGCATGGGACAAGAAGTAAAATTTAACAAGCTGTGTAGGCTTTCTTTTCCTATAGTTTTAAGAAAGTAATATGATTAATATTGAATTCATTTTTTTTTCAAATTGTTAGGAGTAGGCTATTTTGGGGATAAGTGAAAGACTTTACAAAGCAGTATTTCTTTTTCCACATATGCAAGAAGAGCCGGTGTAATGAATCCTGACACATGGGTTTGCTGAGTCTCCCACACTTTATAGATCTTTGTGAGAAAACACCTGCTGATTAGTCACACTTAATGTATGCATATTATAACAAGTTATCACCACCATCATCACTCCTCTCTCCCAGGAGCTTCACAAGTTACTGGGTTGTGCTTCCTTTCCAGAACATCTGGTCCAAATATTGCAATAAGTATGACTAGAGTTTTGGTGGTACACAATTAGCACATATTTCTGGCACTCTTCCTTGTAGAATGAATCTTCTGATTTTCATATTTCTTAGTATTGTGTTGTATTTTCAACTGGAATTCGAATCTTTAAAGACTCTTTCGACTCTGTTAGCAAACTGCCTTAATAAACTGATCTGATCTCCTAGTCTGATCTCCTAGACTCTGATAGTTTATTTTATAAGTCACTTCTCACTTCACTCTTTTCTGATTAATGTTAACTTCTCACAGGCATCATGAGTTTTCATTATTAGCAGGTTTCTGTCCTTTTTCTAAGTAACTACCAGATTGTAATCCATTAGCAAGCAAAGGAACTCTTGAGGAATATTAGAGAAGTCCTCATTTTTCCACTTTCTAACCTCCGTTATAAGAACAGATTAGCCTGTTTGACTCAAATTCTGAGTGAAACTTTGAAGCAGCTGATTTAGCAATGCCTTTTCTGAACCCATCCCTCACATAGGTGCCTATATCTCTGTAAGTAGGCACTTTATCCCTCTGTTTAGACCAAAATTCTTGGACTCATACTCTATCTCTATCTCTAATTTATTTTCAAATTCTGCTTGCTTTTCTCCAAAATATATACAGAAGTCATCTTTTCTCACTACTACCAAACACAGCGTGACTGAAAGAGCCTCTGATGCCTATCGGCCTATGGAAATTATAGGTCACCTACTCTTCCCATTACTTGTATAAAAGTTTGTCATAGAGGCTATTAGGGAGACAGGTGATGTTCCATCTACTCCCTCTCATTTTGTGTTGTTTCTTATTTGATCCAGAGAGAGGGAAAAACTAAAAGTCTCAAGACACTATTAGGTTTATAATTATAGGAGTCAAGCTCCAAGTGCTGCTTTCACGAAATTGTCTGTCTGCCGGTATCTCCATTTACGCAAGTGTAAGAATTTGAAATGAGAGGAAGGAGAGAAAGAAAGTAGGAAGCGAGGGCAAGTGCTTTTTGGAAAACAGTCTTTTTTGAGGTTTGCGGAGAGGCAGTGTTGCATAATGGTCAAAGCAGGGACTCCAAAGCCAGTCTGCATCCTGTCAGTAGACATGTTTGTTTTCTGATCCTCTATCCAAATGCTCTGCCTCCCACCTAGTTCTGTTTTTCTTGCCCTTCTTCCCTCACTGTATTTTACTGTGTCTCCCTCTGTACCTTGTGGAAGACAAGATAACTAGACTTTCATATTCTAAATCAAAAAAATTTTAAAGCCTTTTCTTTTTTTAGGATCAAAGATGTTCTTTCAAATGAGGGGAGCTTTTTGTGTGCTTATGAGAGCGTACTTTTACTGCTCAGTGTGGGGTAATTTTCACTGCGGAACTCTCCCTGGCTTGCAGGATGGTTAACAGACATCCCTGACGTCAGGACTAAGTGTCAGTAACACATCTGCAATCATTGTGACCACCAAAAATGCCCTCCCGCTTCCCCACAAAATAGTGGAGGAAATTCGGTTTAGAATCACTGCTGGCTGGGCAGTTAGAGGCATCTCACCCAAATACTGCACTCAGCTGCTCATCATCAACAATTCTTTTATAATTTTGATGCAGCATCTTATTTGTCAAAAATTTTATGTGTAAGGCCGGCCACAGTGGTGCGTGCTTGTAAACAACAGCTTATGGAGTCACGGCAGGGTCTGGGGATCGCGATTTGAGTCCTGCCCAGGGCAGCACAGCGAGACCTAGTCCGAAAAAATAGCTAGGCGTGGTGGCGCACGCCTGTAATCCCAGCTACCTGGGAAGCTGAGGCTGGGGATTGCTTGAGTCCGTGGTACCATGGGCAACGTGAGCCTGAGGTTCCATGGGCAAAAATAGCGAGACCTAGTCTCAAAAAAAAAAATTATATCTAAAGAAAATCTAACTACTAAAATCATTAAGGTAGTGCCTTTCTGAGACTGTACCAGCCACTTTGTACATTTCAGAATTCAAGATGTTAGGAAACTATGATGCTTATAGCTAGGATTTTATATATATAAATATACTTTTATTCTTTTATATATATTTAAAAGATATATATATAAAAGAACATATATATAATCCTACCAATTTTACATAAAATTTTATATATTCTACATATATATATGTATATATAAATCCTACCAATAAACATCATGGTTCCCTAACAACTTGAATTCTGAAAAGTACAAAGTTTTATATATATATATATATATATATATATATATATATATATATATATATATAGTATTTCACACACCTAAAAAATAAATATTTATATGTGGAATGCCTTAAAGAAAATATTAGGTTTTAATAAAGTTACTGGTTTTTGAAAAGAGTGTTAAAATGAGTTGTAAATCATCTTTATTAACTTTTAATAAAGTTAATGGTTTTTGAAAAGTGTTAAAATGAATTGTAAATCATCTCAGTGCACTCATACTTATTTTAAATTAAAAGAGTGAAAGTACATCTCTTTTGTATTTATTTATTTTATTTTATTTTTTGAGACAAGGTCTCACTTTGTTGCCCAGGGAACTGCAGGTTCACGTTGCCCAGGGTACCATGGACTCAAGTGACCCCCAGCCTCAGCCTCCCAGGTAGCTAGGATTACAGGCATGCACCACCATGCCCAGCTATCTTTTGAGACTAGATCTCACTATGTTGCCCTGTGTGGGTCTCGGACCCTGAGCAGATCTTGAACCAGCATACTCAGGCGAGTCCTAGCCTCAGCCTCATGTTTCATAGACTGCGATTAAAGGCACATGCCACCATGCCTGACCCTGTATTACTTTTCAAAAGTGATATTACAGTATTGTACATTTTATACTTTTAGAAGCTACTGTAATAATTTTTAAAACTACACATTAAGAGTATAATGTTTCGGTTGCTGTGGTTATACAGATGACTAAGTTATAAATTTTCTTAATTCATATTTCAGATAAAGCGATTTGAAGAAAACTGGGTATACTCTAAGCAAAACCAAACAGAAGATCAAGAAAAATAACAAAAACTGAACACTCATAGTGGAAGACAGCTATGCTCACCACTATACCACCAACACTCACTTGAACACTCATAGTGGAAACATGGAGGAAAATACACTTGAAAATTTAAGTTATCTTATACCAGGAGACTGGGACCCATGTCTGAGTGGAGAGGAAAAAGGGAAGACTTTGATCAACAGAGAATCATTCACCTTCATTGGTGGTCAGGGAAATGAAGTCGAAGACTTAATAAATGGCTGTAAAGATGAGTGATGCAAGAAGATAAGTCCAAAAGTGACTTACCCAAATGTTTGTAATTGAGTTAGTCAATACACCAAAGAATTACCTCCCTAAGAAATATGGTGATGATGACATTTCTGTTTGTCACTAATCTCAATGAAAGCTCTGTTGCTTGTCCAACAGTGACTCAAAATCTCGCCTCTGTAACAAGTGAAGATTGCTCTGGCATGAAGATAGAAAACAATATTGTAACATTAGACACCCAACATCACATTGCAGGTGTTTCACTCTCATTGATGAGGAAAAACAAGATGGTAAATAAAAGTCTCCTGAATTCTATACCGGAATTCCTATGAAGTTTAAAGAAAGAGCAAGGAGTAGATACAACTACGAATACTTACTGAACTTTTTTGTCAAACACCTTTTCAGATGAAGAATTACAACTGGGCTCTGACAGATAACCCCATTTTGGTAGCTGGCCTGAGGGGCCGCTTACGTTTATACGTGAAGAAAGACCAAAGAAAGGATAGATGACATAAGTTGGCCTGTCCTGGCAGCCGGGGGCAATTGATTAAATTGACCCCACTTGCAAAGGAATATCAGGACCAGGAAACAGTCTGGAAACATTGGAAGAGGAGAAACTTGATAGAAAATGAAGATCTGTGACCTCCAGTTAAGAGTACAGATTCATTCATAGACACAAAAATAAGTATCTTCAGCAATTTAAACTGGAGACTCCAGGAAGTGTCTTACACTCAACAAAATATAAGAGGAGATAGGAATGTTCAATTTGGTAGCAAACTTAACTTGCTGGGATAATTACATCTGTCAGAACAGATTATAACATAATGTAACTGCTAACAGAATGCCAATTATTTTGGAAGAAAAAAAAATTCCAGAAACAAATAATGGAGAAGACAATACATGAAGCAACTTCATCATCAACCATGTTTTTGCCTTGATATTATCAAAGTTTCTTCTCTAAATGTCGGTAGGCATTTTATTCTCTTTACCTATCAGTAAACTAAGGTGTTCCGTGTATTTTCACAAAAATCCTATTGCTTTTCTTGTGCTACAGTATGCATCTAGCTTCTAGAGGATATCTTTTGTAAGCAAGAAATTGTTTTTTTACTGAACTCTCAGACAGGAGTAGGTTATACACTAAAAAACTGACGGTTTTCTTCAGAAAATTTAAATAGCCAACCAGATACTATAATATTCTTTTAAAGTCACTTCTGAACTTGATTTTTTAAATGAAATGTTTGGTGAACAACTGAATAGACTGGAAGAACCTAAATGGCTATAGTTATTACAAACTGAGGATAACCAAGATTTAACAGGTACTTACTTTGTTCCTGTGAATTACATTATCAAAGGATTGCCTTTCAACTAGTAAAGTTCATTTTGGGTCTCCTGGAGTTCTACTGTGTTTATTTGCTAAAAATAGAAAGTCCCATTTGACATATGCCAGTAATTGTTGAGTTATTTCTACCTTGTGTTAGTGATTTCATGTACCCAACTGCTCTTGCAGTATTTTCAGCAGTGAAAGTAGAAGACCCTAACAAATGGTGCTTGATTCCCGGTCCTGTCCTACCTCTCCACCTCAGCCACCAATAATCTTAAATGTTCCTGTTAGTGCATAGAATCCTTGGATTCTGCAATTACAGACACTGGGCAGAATGGAGGATGAGGCAGGCAAACAGTGGTGAACACAGATGGACTGTTTTTTAAAAAAAAAGAAAATAAACCTTTCTACTTTCTATATTTCCCTTGTTTAGCACATGGTCTTTTCCTTTCTCTTTCACAGTTTAACTCAACAATGAGGACAGTAAATAGTGAGGAGGGAGTCAGTGAAGGGTAAATGTTGAAAAAAATATCTGAAATAAGTTGAACTTAATTTTTTAAAGACTAAGGTTACTGAAAAGTATATAAAGAAGTCTGATTAGTTGCCTTGAAAGATTCCTTTAGTCTGTTGAAATTGTTTTTGGAAATAAAAATTCATTTGTGGGTCGGGCACGGTTGCTTGTGCCTGTAAGCGTCAGCCTATGAAGCGATCACGGTTCGAGTACTGCCTGGAGCAAGCAATGAGACCTAGTTCCAAAAAAATAGCTGGGCGTGGTGGCACGTGCCTATAATCCCAGCTACCTGGGAAGCTGAGGCTGGGGATTGCTTGAGTCTGTGGTACCCCGGGCAACGAGAGCCTACTGTTCCACGGGCAAAAATAATGAGACCTAGTCTCAAAAAAAAAAAAAAAAAATTCATTTGTGAATATGAATGGTGACATGTTTTTTTTTTTTAATATTCCAAGAAAATTTAAGTAAATTTCTTCTAGACGTTTAATAAGTATATCTAAGAATTTAAATGTTGTAAAGAAGAAATGAAGCACATATCCCAGATTATCCTTATCCTAATTCATTACATGTCTCCCTCAGAGATAGAAACTGCAAGAGCCAAGAGGTCAAGTCTTTAAGTCCCCATTGCTCTCCTTTACCTTCTGGATATCTCCTCTTCTACACTTAGCAGGGTGCGGAGGCTCTCTTCCCAGCTCACAGTTTATTCCCACAGTTTTAGTGTCACTCCTGAACTTTTGATGTTTTGGCCAAAACTAGTTCCCACAGCTCAGTTCCAAATGACTAAATCTTTCAACAAGGGGATCAGCATAATCAACCTGCTCTAGGGGTTCTGTTTGTAAACATTATGAATCACATCTTATCTGTTTAATGCAATTTTTTTCTGAATTCCTAGATTTAGCAAAGAAATATATCAATTAAAAAAATTAAAATGCATTTTTTGGGGGAGAAGTTTAATGATAACTGAAGTCAATTTAGGTATGAGGTCTAGTTCATCATCGATATTCTGAAATTGTATGCAATTTCTTTGGGGTTTTTTTTTGTGCTGTTTTTCCTGGGAGAAAGCCCATAGATTTTTATCAGCTTTTCAGTGAGTGGAGGGAAGATCAGTCCATGACTCAAAAAATTAACAATCACTGCCCTAGATCAGCATCAGAAGCACAGAGGTACTGGTGGGAAAGATTCTAAACCTCTCCTTTTGAATGCACAGTGTCATAATCAACCATAATGATCAAGCATCCATTAATTAAGCTTTCAGAAAGCTTTTTAGAGGAAAAAGACATCATTCATCAAATAGCTTACCTTCTAAATGGAGAGATAAGACTAACACAAAACAAAATTACTGCACATAGAAAATATAAATGACAACCTTATGAATATTTTATGAGTGAGATTAGCAGTGCTAGAGCAATTGCTGAAGAGAATATGAATGGGGTAATAGTTTTGTCTGAGTTGGCATCAGTGTGGAAGTGAATTAAAAGCAGTGTTTATGCAAGAGAGAATATGGCTTAAAAGGAAAAAGGGTGTATATTTAAAAAGGGAGGGAGGAAACTGTAAGCGTAGGTTGTAAGCCAATTTGGGTTGGTGAATCAGTAGTCACTTACCTTATAAATAAGGTAGGAAACTCAGATGAGTCCTAGTAGGAGTAGAGGTTGTGCAACACTGGGATTATGTGCTAGAGCCACATACATATCTGAAGAAATCAAACTACCCATGTTGCTAGGAATGAGTAAAAATATTTTATATGGTTTGTTATGACAGATATGTATATACTGACTTTTTTAATATACCTAAAAGTCCAGGTTTACGATATAAAAAAAGAAAAGGATGCTTGCCCAGATACAAGTGGGCAGAAACAGCTGCGAAGGGAAAAGGTTTGCGAAAAGAAACACCTGCATAGTAACAGGTGGACAGGAGAGCTGCTGTATCAATATTTGGACTAATTTCTAATCATCTTAGCTGTGAGAATTTTTTTCCTCCTAGACATTTATGTGGAAAGAACATATTGTAAGAAGTCTAAGCTTACTACAGTTGCAATGTTTTATACATGTCACAGGAAGGGACAACTACTTAAATTTATACCTTGTGACAGTACCACCTTGAGCTACTCTCTCTCTATATATATCTATATATGCATGAATGTATGTATATTTATACTTACATAAGAATAAGAAATGTGACACACATCATTTTACATGTATACATAAATGTTTTCATTGATTCTGGATGATGTTTACTATTGGAATAGAGATCTGAGGGAAACTAATTTCTGCTTTAGCGATGATTAAAATAGCTTCCAAACCAGGTTTTTACTATTATCATGTCTAGGGTAAAGATCTGTATGTAATTAGATATTAAAATCTATTTCCTTTTATTTTTCAGTTTTTATTGCCCACTGTCTATGTGATTCCCTCAATGGGAAGATGCTGAAGCTGATCTATTTGCATAGAAGACATCAGTAAAGGTATATTTTTATGACTTTCAAAGATGACCTTTTCTAATGAGTTTTTATTTAAAAATTTTGGAGAAACCTGTTCATTAAATGTAATGATAAACGGCTATGTCCCTTATATTAAATTGGAAAAGAATATATGTGGCTGGATGTGTAACATAGATAATATTGTTTTCCTTACTTTTTTTTTTTTGAGGCTAGGTTTCGCTATTTTTGCCTGTGGAACGGCAGGCTCACATTGCCTGGGGTACCACAGACTCAAGCAATCCCCAGCTTCACTGGGAAGCTGGGATATTAAAGGCACACAACATGGTGCCCAGCTATTTTTTGGGGACTAGGTCTCACTATGTGCCCCAGGCAGGACTTGAACCGAGACCCCTGGCCCGGGCGTGGCTTCCTAGGCTGCTACCTACAGGCATGAGCCACCGTGCCCAGCCTTGTTTTCCTTACTTCTAATTCCCTAACTTTATTGTCCTGTAAACTGGTACAGAGTGCACTGTGGGTGACTGAGGCGTCCATTTTAGGAGAATTCTTTATTCCTCATCACATCTTTTCTCCTGTCTAGTGCTCTGTTTTACACTATTATAATAGAATAACAGCTACAAGTAAGATTCATATTCACTTGACAAGGAAGCACCTTGTTATTGGCATATTCTGTTGCTCTAATGTGAAAGCCATGTCTGTTTTGACAGGCTGTTAATTTTATGAGTAGCTGGAAGAGGACGGGCTAGGAAAGTTAGAAAGGTAATAGGAACTCTGGGAAGTCAGTACTCCTTGTAATCTAATGAAGAGGTGGCTGCAGTTCTGCTTACATTAGTTGATAGTGTTTTAAATATGCCCAGAGGCAATGCGAGGGGTTAATTTTGAAATAGTAAAATCAAAGTTTAGTGAAAAATAGAATTATCGAGCTCAGAATGATAGTACTTCTTAACTATTCATGTATGTATAACTGTGAAAAAAGTAGATTCATTTTGTACGTCCAATTAATAAAACCCAATATATTTTTCTACACCTCTTATTTCTTCTCATTAATCAGGGACACCTTATTGCTACCTAAACATATTTGAGCTAGTTCTCTCTCTCTTACATACATGTTTGAATTGACATTTATGATTATTATGTATCATTTGTCATTTTGGGAGTGTTTCTACATGAGTTAAATGACAGTGCAAATTTAACCCATGCCAAGTATCAATCTTTAATACATGCATTTTAATTATAATTTTTAAAAAGGAAAGAAGACTGGTTTAAAAGTGAGAGTTCCTTAAATTATTAAGTATAATTTATTCCACTCCATATGATTAGACCTTTATGATTAGAATGAAGTAGATGTTGACGTTAGTCAGTTGTAATAGCTCATGTGAACCATGATTGAAAAATATAAAAAAGGTACCTGTTACCATAGCAACCCTCTGTGCTTCTGCACATGTGATGTTTTTATTTCCTTTGAATGTAGATCTCTTTGTGAAATACAACAAAGCTTAGACTGTTACTCCCATATATATTTACCAATTTTATTGATTAGAATATATTTTAGAGCATTCTGTCAACATGCTGATAGGGGATTCCTCTCCTTCTCCCAGGAGTTTTGTAGAATGAGGATTGATAATTAGGGAGATACATTATATTCAAACACTATGCTATGCTTGATTCTCTAAGAGGTAAAACATGTAGACAAACTCATGTTTTAAGCTTGACATCAAATTGGCATTGAAATATAAACACATTGCATTTTTTTCAAATATCTAAATAATAAAATAAACACAGCTGCTACAATTTCAATGTATATATATCTGTACTTGATGAGAATTGAATTCACTATGCATTTACCATGTCCTTTCTCTTCATCTGATTTCTAAGAGTATTCTGTGTTTCTGGTTTTTTGTTTTGTTTCGTTTTTTGTTTTTGAGACTAGGTCTCGCTATTTTTGCCTGTGGAACTGCAGGCTCACGTTGCCCGGGGTACCACAGACTCAAGCAATCCCCAGCCTCAGCTTCCCGGGTACCTGGGATTACAGGCACACGCTACCATGCCCAGCTGTATTTTTTTGCAACTAGGTCTCGCTACAGACTGGTGCCCCAGTCAGGACTCGAACCATGATCCCAGACCAAGGCTTCCTAGGCTGCCACCTACAGACATGTGCCACCATGCCCAGCCCTGTGTCCATTTCTTAACTGGAACTACACATATACACGATAAAATATTTTCATTTGTTTTAAACCTGGTTCTACTGAAAAGAGAGGGCAAAATGACTGAAGATTTGGGAGAGGAGATTAAAGATTGGACTACTAGAAAATATGGGACAAATTAAGTACAAAAAGAGATACGAGGCTATGAGGAATTTCAGAGAAAAGAAGGAATTCATCTACTTACACAATAAATGTTGAGCTGCCTTAATCAGACATTATTGTCCACAGTAAGTGCATAGCAGTGAAAACTTCCTCGACCTTGTGGAGTTTGTGTTAGGACTGAAATTAGGAAAGAAGTGTTTACTTTTCACCTAGGAGATGGTCCTATATGGCATTACAATACAAGCAGCGTGGAACAAACATGGACAGATTTGACTGTGGCCAGTTTGGGAGGTGTTTCTATTTGCCGATTTGGATATTTTATATCAAGGACACTTTCTGGGGCATAATTTGATCTTTATGTTTACCTTCCACATGTGTGCTAAACTGCTCTCCTTCTTCACAGGGCAGTCATCATAATTATTAATCTTTTTTTTCCCCCCGCCGGTGGTTTTATGAGAATTACTGCCATTATGAGAATATGCCTCTCCACTTGTTCTGTATTTGGTGTATGACTTATGGGCCTCAAGGATCAGGGACAAATCTGGAAAGAAATAAATAGCTAGATCATGTGACTGGCTCTGGAAGCAACAAGGCTTTACCTATTTCAATGTCCTTTTCTTGATGATCACTTGGGTGTTTTATATTTTGTCTCCTTTAAGATGGTGGGGTAGAGAACTAGAAAAAGAATGGGTTGCCACCTAAAAGATACTGCTGATTGGCTATGTCAAATTACTCTCTTAGAACCTCTCTTCACTGGCAAATAGGTTTATAAAAGCCAACCTGTCCCACAGATAGTAAGGGAGATTAAATGAAGTAATTTGTATTACCTAGCATAGTGCTTGAAAAATTATAGGCTTTTAGTAAAGGTTCCCCCAAATACCTCTCTGTTAAAGTGTGCCTTTGAAATGTCCGCCCTGCCCCCCATAGAAATGTTATCTAGGAGAGCAACATAATGACTCTGTAAACTGACACATTCGCCTGAATTTGTGTATTTACTATTAACTATGTAATGTGAAGAGCTGGATTCTCAGGGAATAGAACATAGGCACTAGAGAATTAGACACTAGAGAATTAGACACTAGAGAAACAGACACTAGAGAATGGGTAATGTTGGCTGAGGCAGGAACAGATAGTGCGTGGGAATTAAGGAGACAGTGTCAAGTGCTAGATGGCAGGGGGGATGGCATAAGTAGCAAAACAGCCTAGAAACGTAACAACAAACTCCTTTGTATAGTCTTATGTTTGTAGTTGAATTCTGTTCTTCCTGGTACTGTTGAAGATCCTGGTGATATAGGAAAATCAGAGTGCTCGGTGTCAACCCAAAGTATTATTTCTGGCAATACACTCATTGAATACCAAAGCTGGTTTGGAAAATCTGTTCAACCATTCTTTATAAGTTACCTGAATAATAAAAATCTCAAAGGAGATAGCAATTTAAGCATTTACTATCTAATATTGAAGATGTTTGGAATATTTTAACTTGTTTTCTAGAAGTAGTTAAGACACAGGAAACTTGAGTCACTTGTTTTAAAAACTGTTTCAGGATAGAAGAATAAGTCATATATGTAATCATAGGTTCACATTCTATTCTAGTATTCTGAAATTCAAAAGCTCTGAAAAACCAATGTTGTTTTGTTTGTTTCTTAAATGTTGGGTATTAAAATTGACCCAAAAAACCTGACCCAAACAGATAGGGAGTGGATTTTACTTTTTTATCCCATTTAGTAACTGTTAGTATGTTACTAAGGGGTACCAGGGGACACCAAACTGTTAAGGAGTGCATGCTGTAAAAGGAGTCCAGTCATTCATGCACACAAAGCAAAGAAAACAGACTGGAATTTAAAACAGACTCAAATTTCAGATACTACATAATCTACCAAGAGGGCAAGTTTTAACAGTTGCCATTGCTTGTGCAAGGACCAGAAGCAACCTCCATGTGTCTCTTCCAAGTATCTCTCCATGTTTCTCCTCACCTCTCTCGTAGCAGCACAAGCTAATGCCCGAGGAGCAAGAGAGCTTGGTCCGCCTGCCTCCCTAGATTATAGGTCTGCCTAGCTATTCACTTTTCCCCAAAGTTCCTGGCAATACCCCCCTTTTTCCTAAGAGGGTTCATGGCATACTAGGATTTCTAACCAAGGGGCCTGCATAAAAGTGGGGGTGGAAACAGTGACACCCATTCACTGTGTTGCAATGCACCTCTCTCACAGATGTGCCTCTGTAATGAAACTATGTAGACATTTCACTGTAGGTATATTAACGTGTTTACTCACTGAGAATTGCTCTAGACACCATTCAGAATGTAAAGTAATATTCCACAGACGAACTCTTTCTGAATTCCAAAGTATATCTGATCCCAGGGATTTTGGCTAGGGATTGTGGAACTTGGACTATACTATATGTAACTTTTTTTTAAGTGCTCTTTTAGTTTAGTTGTACTTAACACACTTAAAATATGAAAATTCGTATTTAAAAATATAAACTGAGGGATAAATGTGTACTTACTATTCAACATGTAGTCATTTGCTTATGTCCCGTTTTCAAAATGGACAACTCCCCCCCTCATCTTACCTTATACTCCTCGCTGCTCCCAGGCCCTGTCTTGTCTTCCCAGGCTTCTCTAGGGTATACACAGTGTGTGGCTGTGTGCATTTTGTTTCTTGAACAGACCGTCAACTGACCTGTTTAAAGCTCTACCTCTAATAGTTTTTAGGAGTTAAACAGGGTTAACTGTATTACTTCTTGGCCTTCTATAATTAAAATAGTGTGTTTGTGTTTGCAAATCAGTTAACTCCTGGCCTTTACTTTCTAGTTTCCAAACATATTACTGTGTGTGATTTTTCTCTGTTAGTTTATTCCTAAAAGTAATAACAGAATACCTTCCCCCTAAAAGAATTCCCTTTCTATTTCAGTGGGGCTTTAAGAGGGAATGGAATCTAAATACTAGTGTTCCATCTGCCATCTTTTCTGGAAATTATGTGCTTCATTTAAAATATCTCAGTGTTTTCCTTATGCTCATTTCATACAGTTCTAGTTTACCTTTTGACAATATTGTTGGGAGAGTAGGGTCTTCAGTGTTTGGTACCCAGAGATCTCTCTGCAGGCTCCTAGAGTCCTAATGAAATTGGACTTGCCTTTGATCTAGAACAGGATGATTTCAGGAAAGAGCTGATCAATATTAGAGAGCTGACCAAAACTCAGAGAACTGTGAGAGGACACGGACATCTGACAAATTCTTGCATTTGGGGCATTTCCCAGGGATATTTATGGCTTTCTAGTGGCTATATTAGAAAGCATACCACCATTGCTCTCCTCAAGGCTATAGTATTAGTAGCTAACAGTTCTGAACATTTCTATACTTGATACATAACAAGTATGTACACCGGACTTAAACTTGGATTCTGGAATGTCTTCATACCCTACCTCTGCATTTTCCAGTCCTTGCCTTTATTATCTCATTCTAATTTCCAAAATAAAGGTTGAGAAAAATGAATTGTGGGATTCTCTCCCCCAGCCTCAGCCTTCCTTCTCACAGTTTCTACCATGTGTCTCTATATATACTGGCAAAAAACAGGTCCTATGGAAATAGGAGATACAGTCCCTGCCTTGGGAGTGTGACACCAAGAGTGAGGGATGGAATATAGGAGTTCGCAGCAGTATGAGGTAGAATGATCAAAATCAGACTTGTTCAGAAGCTATTGCTTCATTGACAGACTGATTCAACCAAAGTTACCAGAGTCCCAGGGCCACCACAGTCCTGGGGATTTCCACATCAATTCAGCCTAGTGGGCATACTCTGCACTACCTCTCTTCCTTTGTCCCCACTGCATTAGCCTCTTCCAGCTTCTGGCAGCTTTCATCTGGTTGCCAGGGGAAGGATGAAGGAAGCCAGGTGGGAGCAGTGTTAGGTAAGAGGGAAGAACAGGGTTCTCCTTCTGACTGACCATGTTGTGCAGATGGCGGTAGGAGGTGCAGCTTAAGGTGCTGGAACAGTCAGGAGTCCAGTGGAAACAGCTAAGAAGTAACAATAGACTTCTTTCCTGTCCTCTTAATTCATTTATGTATTTATATGGAACAAGATGAATATGTGTGTATGATACTAATTTTTTTAGTAAAAAAATCAGAAGTTTTGGTAGGGGAAGAAAGGGCATATGTTTAGAGAATTGGGAAAAACTAGTATATAGTGTTTAAAGTAATTCTACTGTGTTGAAGGTCTGTGGTTAGACTGCTTTGGAAGCATCGTTTTGGTGTCAGATTTCCTGCCATCTTGGCATCCCCAGAGGAGGAACTGTGGGGCTGATTTATCATTAACCATTCTAAAGCCAGGTTATTTGGAACTGTAAGTTTGAGGGTTGAAGTCTTGGTTTCTTGTGCACCTCCTTACTTTCCATATCTTGTTACTAAATCATAATTAGAGAATCATGTGAAAGTTTTTTCAGCTGTCAAAGATGATTTATAAGATTATTCTTTCTGCCCATCATGGTAATGGTTTCTATTGCCAAAAAGTGAGATCTTGCTCATCACCATGTAACAGAGAGATGGAATAGACCGCCATGGCTGAGAAACTGATTGGATAACTGAAGGGCACTAAAGAATGTGAGCACAGGGGTGTTTTGAGTCAGGGTAGCCCACCCTTCTGCAGGTTACCGCATGGTCGGACCTGTGTGACCTCCAGTAAGGACCTGGATGCAGGTAACAGTGAACTGGCTTTCAGATCTGTCCTCTCAGGCAGTTGAGTGTTTATTTATTTTTTTGAGTGCTTATGTTATCCCTTTCTTCACTCAATCTAGTAAATCGCAAATCCAGACTCAGTAGTTTAGATCCACATGTAATTATTGAATATCTTCTAAATGTCAGAGATTGTGATACTTCCTGTGGAGACAAGGATAACAGTGACTTATCCTTGAATTTACAGCCCAGTGGGAGGAAATAGATACATAAAAGTAACTGTGGTTTGGAGAAATAAATTGGGGAAAACAGTGAGAACTGGTTGGCTGAATATAGGGGTTGAGTGAAGAGTATCTAGGGGGGACTTCCAAGTAGTGCTACGTTCTCTTCCTTGAAACTCTCCCTCCCTATCTTCCCACACATCTCTATCCTCAGCTTTCTGATCATGCTCTCTTACTCCCAATAGATCCACTTCAAAGCCCCAGTGCTTAGTGTTCCAAGGGCCTTCTCTTAAGCTGTCTGCCTATCCTACGTCCTTCCATTAGGACAGCAATTTCTAAAGCTTTGTCTCCAGCTCAGCCTTCAAGTCTGAGCAACACATATGCTCCAGCACATACTAGTTCACACCACCTACCAGCCACTGCAGACTCAGTGTACCAATACCACTAGCCCCCAAAGTCGTGTGCCTTTCTGTTGCCCTATTTCATGTCTCTCTGAGACCTCTATCGAGGAAGGAACTAGACGTGAACAGAAGTCTAATGCAGCTTTGTCTAACAGAAAAGTAATGCAAGTCACACGTAAAAAACTTTTCTAATAGTATCAAAAAAGCAATAAGATGGGCTATTTTACATTTTCATACTTAAACTTTGAAATTCTGTGTGTATACTAATCTCAATTTTCACTACTTATATTTCAACTCCTCATAGCCACATGGAGATAGTGGCTACTAGATTGGACAGTGTAGGTTTAGAATGAAAAAGGTAGTTTTTGAGGCTGGGTAAAAACTCATAAAGAGAATGATAGGATACAAACAATACAAGAGTCACTATTTTTATGAATCACTGTATATTGTCTCTATTCCTTATGATTTTCCCCTAATAATCAGAAACACTTGAAATTTTAGTGTTTTTCTGCAGTGCTAAGAAGAGTCACAAAATATTCTTCCTCCAAAGTTGGGCAGGGATTTTCAGAGAGAAATAGCAGTCCATGGCCAGTGCCCTTTCCCTCAAGGGGGAATCCCAGGGGGATGGTGAAGTTCTCAGCACAGAAACTCTCCCCACTTGGATAGTCCCTTCCAAAGCTTATTAGTCTCTGGGTTTTGTTACAGAAAGGAATGTCTTCATAATTCCTTTAAAAAATTACCTTAGCTGCCAGAAACAAAATGTATTTACTTTGTAATACTGATTAATAGCTACAGCCATGGTATTCCTGGACTTTTCAGGATGGTGTTAATTTTTAATATTGCATTTTCAGTCAAAACGTCTTGAATTTTGCTTCAGAAAATAGCATCACTCCACACCCCTGTATGTGGAACGTTGGAGAGCACGATGGTGAGCAACCAACTGGTGCTCACGTAGTTCTGCTACTTTTTTAGGGAACTGAAATCTCTGGGAGAGGTGTGGCTACAGAGTGTGTGTGTGTGTGTGTGGGGGGGAACTTGTCTTTCTCAAGAAACCTGTTACTTAGGCTACTATTTGCACATCGATGTGAGTTTTAAGGGATGCTTTTTCTGAGGAAAAAGAGATTTAAGGTTACGTAGCAGTAGCCAAGCTTTCTAAGTGAGTATGATATGAAAAAGTGGTATCAGTTATTGGGGCCAGTCAGACATCGGTGTTCACCATCTGGGGGGGGGGGAGGCGCATGGCCTTGACTGTTACTGTCCAAAATGCGGTTCACTCTCTTTAATCAACAACTGAAATTATTTCACTTTTAGGGTCTAGGCGGGTCAGGGGTAGGGGAGAGCAGTTTTTTCCCACCGAGGTGGGAGATGGCAGGGAAGCGGGTGGGGTGGGAGTGGTGAAGTGCCCAAGTGTCCCACCAAGCAGATCCTCTCCCCTCAGGCCCTAGGGCACCCGCAGGCGAAGGAGGG
>PVHY01019320.1:0-27601 GCA_004024945.1 Uropsilus gracilis
CTCCAACACGGAGTTCAAATCTGCAAACTTCTTAACTGCATTTAGCACACATGCTGCCAGCTGGGACCAGCCAAAGGCTACAGACCCCAGGCCTTTGCCAAGTCCACATGGCTCACATCTTCACTCTACAAGATGGCCGATTCCCATCTCTCCTCCTTTGAATCTCCCTCTCTATCTGATCTCCATATTGCATCTGATCCTTTCTCTTTGTTTGCACACCCTTTATATACCCTGATTTCCCGCCTTCCAGGAAACCTGTTCCACCTTGACCATTTCACTTCTTTCTCCCCCTGCATTTCCCTGAAAGGAAATTCCAACTAAGGTCATTCTTACATTTTATCATCTGTCCTTGAAATCTGCAATCTTAAACAGGAGACAATGGGAGGTGGGGGGAGGGGGAGGTAGCACACCCTATCACTAAGATGGTGAGAAACCTCCTGAAATACAAGTTCCCAGTCTCTACTTTTGCAGAAACCTTATAAACAGGTTTTTTAAATACAGAAGTCTCAGGCTGCTGGGCTACATCTTCTGGGCTAAGTTTATCTCTACTGCACATACTTCTATATACCAATTGAGTTTTGGACATTTCTGTCATACTTGCTATATATTTTTTTCCTTTCATTCTCCTCACAACAGTATATTATAATACAAGATGCTAAGAATAGTTTCATTATGAAAACAGCCTTGAAGCAACTCAAAATAAGTTTTAAGTAAATTCGTATAAAAAGTAATACTTATTCATGTACAAGAAATTACTCAAACACTTTACAACTTATACCAAAGTAAAGAATCAATTCAGTGTATCTTTACTTCACTTTCTTTAATTTATGTATAAATATGAATATTTTTGGGAAAATACTTTAATAACATAATATTCAATTTTATGATTTTTTGATTGGTAATGAAACAGTGACCACGAAGGACTTTTTAATTTAACTTTTACACATACAAGCCTGCTTCTCTCAGGCTACAAGCCATTCACATTAGCAATTGCCTTTAACTTTGTGTAGACACACCTATGCCTGCTTCTCTCTACAAAGCAGGCTACACACTCTTCATTAGCATTTACACTGGTCACCTTTACCATTGATATGCAAAAGCCAGCCAGCTGCTCTATGCCTTCAGCTCCAAAAACTGCAGAAAAAAAAAACTTATAAACACAGTTTAAACTCTTGTGGGTTCATTCCACCATCCCTAGCCTTCTCAACCAAAATACCAAACCAATACAAGACTATCAGTGCAGACTAATTTATTTCTAACAAAGTGATTTTCTAATTACTGCAGAAGAAACATATAAGTAAAACTCCGATTAACATTGTCCAAAACCTTTTTCAGCATTGTCCAAAGTCCTTTCCCCAGATTACCCCAAAAGCCTCAGTCTCTCAGTCCTGATCATCTCACCAGTCTCGGCCAGTCAGAGTTCCTCTCCACGTGTTTGAAGATATCTTTCTTTGGCACGCTCCTTTGGCGTGCTCCTCCTTGTCTTCCACGCTTTCTTCTCCTTGTCATCTTCAGGTAGCAGGAACTTCATGGTACTGGACCCAGCCAAGTTCACTTTCTTTTCAGGCCTAACTTTTACATTGCCTCTTTCAGACACAAGTCAAACAGCATAACAAACTCCAACACGGAGTTCAAAACTGCAAATTCCTTAACTCCATTTAGCACACATGCTGCCAGCTTGGGCCAGCCAAAATATGCAGGCCCCCAGGACCTGGCCAAGTCCACACGGCTCACATCTTTACAAGATGGCCCGATTCCCATCTGTCCTCCATTGAATCTCTCTCTCTGTCCGATCTCCATATTGGAATTGATCCTTCTCTTTGTTTTCATACCCTTTATATACCCTGATTTCCCAGCTTCCAGGAAACCTGTTTCACCTTCCTCCCTCCTGCATGTCCCTGAAGGGAAATTCCAACTAAGGTCATTCTCACATTTTAGTATATCTGTCCTTGAAATCTGCAATCTTAAAAAGGAGACAATGGGGGGGTAGCACACCCTATCAGTAAGATTGACTTACAACAGTATATATAAGATCTAGAATCATAGGATGACACCTTTCAAATGTGTGTTAACACAATACACCCACCCACAAAAGCATCCATGATCCTTGCATCATAGTTCACTGGGCCCCCTCCCCTTTTTACTCCCTCATGCCCATTCTCATATGCTGGAACCAATTGAGACTACTGAATTCTAAGTGAGATTTCTAGGGTTTCTTTTGGTTTAGTTTTGTCTCTTCCTTTGTTTTGTTACTTTATATTTCAAATATGAGTGAAAACATCTGGTATTTGTCTTTCTCCTAAAAGAAAACATATAATTATGTTTATTGTCATTAATGTATTCCCAGTAAATACAAAATTATTTCAAATTATCTGAGTAAATATAAACCTTTATCTCAAGTGATATATATTTCTCTTTCTGAATCTCTTTCCACAGCATGAAATATTATATGATCATGCAATTTCAGTTAAATGGAACAAATTAAATTTCAAAGTCTTGCCATCTATAGCATGGTTTTCTTTCTACTGATTTTCTTTTCTTACTAGTGATGACTGTATTTATTGATTTTCTTGTTTTTTCTTATGTCTTCAATTTTGCAGAGAGTACCTATCACCTAGACACATCAAATCTTCCTCTCTTAATATCTACTTAATTTTTCTGAATTGACTCTATGCCCTCAACTCTGTACCATTATTTTAATTTGTCTGAGGATTGCTAGAGTTCTGTTTAGTAGGGGAAAATGGCCCTCTTGGTAAGAATAGTGATCTTAGTTACAGTTGTATTGGTTTGTTCCTAGGACAAATGCTTCAAAATTATTTACTATATGATAGAAAATGTTTCAGATATTTGGATCTGTAGACATATAGGTCAATATTCATAATGAGGGGAAAATTAGCCAAAAGACTAAAAAGATTTTCCATGGTTTTTATGAACTTTTCTCTTGTAAAATTCTGATTTGCTCTCTATCCTTAGATTTCCAGGCCATGGGATTGAAGAAAGGGATGTTTTTCAATCCAGACCCATACTTGAAGATCTCCATTCAACCTGGGAAACACAGCATCTTCCCTGCCCTTCCTCACCATGGACAGGAGAGGAGATCCAAAATTATAGGCAACACCGTGAACCCCATCTGGCAGGCTGAGGTGAGCTCTGTGGGCCATAGAAAAAAATCTAAAAGGCAATGTGAAAAGAATGATCATAAGAAGAATGATCATAAAAGAAGCCTGTGTGCCCTTCCCTCCCTTCTAAGAACCCCAAGTCCTCATGACTTTTTTTATAGTCTTATAAGGAATACATATACTCTATGGATTGCAGCTATTGATCAAGTCCCTCGTGGAAGTATAGAACATGTAATAACCTTTCCCTATCATCCAGAACCTATACTTGGAGCACTGAACCTTGTGTGAGAGAAGGAAGAAAAGTGATTTGATATGTGAGTTTACATATATTTCCCATGTATGTAGTTTAATGTGACCTTCTAGATCAGTTATAAGAATTCTGAAACTCAGTTTCCTAGGATAGTCAAATCAATAAACACTAGAATATCCCTGGTGGTTATATATTAATTGATTTAATAGGCATGAAATCTAATTGTCCACCATATTCATGTCTTCATCATTGGATAATCTGTAGCTGAATCTGAAAATAAAGTTATCTTTGCCATGTTAGGTACCATGCAGACTACCCACAAATCTGCAGTGGCAAAACACCCAATAAGAATTACACAAAAAACTTGTTCAGAAATTAATAGCAGTTTATGGAATTTCTAGTCACTAACTTCCCTTATGGATTGATAAATAGAGACTATTCCTTAATATACTTTGTGATGCCAACTTTACCCTAATACCAAAATTAGACAGCACAAAGAAGAAAATAACAAACCAATATCCATAATTAATATTGATATGAAAATCTTCAACAAAATATTAGTAAATAAAATTTTAAAATATATTACAAAGAGAATACATTATGGTCAAGTAAGACTTATTCTAAGGAAACAAGCATAGTTTAATATATGTGAATCAAAGTAAGAACAAATGATAAGCATTATGTATTAGTATATAGTATAGTATATTAGAGAAAACATTTGCCTAGATACAGCTCCCACTTATGATAAAAAACCTCTTAAAATAAAAATAGAAGAAATCTACCTCAATATAATAAAGGTCATATTCACAAATCTATAATAAATATAATATTCAGTGATGAATAACTGAAAGCTTTTTTAAATTGAGTAAACATTTAAACAACATATTGATGATGGAAATGTGAACTGTTGTGCAGTCATTTTGAAAAATTATTTGGACTTGCCTATAAAAATGAAAAATGGGAACACCATATAATCAACAATCCCACTTTGGGGGCATCTATTAAAAGAACATGGAACTACAAACTCACAATATTATGTGCTTTGCTGTGTTTATTACAGCACTAATTGCAATGTCTGGAATGTGGTAACAGTCTAAGTGCCCTCTGATAGAAAACTGTATTTCTGTATTTCTACACAATGAAATACTACACATATAAAAAGAAAACAACAGTTTTTTATCATTTACAGAAAAATGAAAGGATTTCAAAGAGATTATGTAAAGTAGGTCAAAAAGATAGGTAAATATTGGACATTTGCATAAAGAGAAGTAAAACAGTAAATCAAATGAAGGAATCAACAAAGCAAGATATCCATAAATTAGCATACACTACTTAAGTGAAGTGAGGTTTCTGAAATTAGAAGGGGAAGGAGGTTGTAGGCAAAAATTTTCAAGCAAGTACAAAGTGTGCAATACAAAGAATAATAAAACTACTACCAAGTAGTCACCATAATTAAGAAATAAATCTCTGATATTTTAAAAGTTAAAAAATTATTCAGATGTTGACCTACTATCAAAGCAAATTCTGAAACACTAAAGAATTAACATTTTTAAGTAATAGAAACCAAAATTATATATATATATATATATATACACACACACACTGTGGAATGGAGAGAATTTAAAGTGAAAAAGTAAATGTATGAAAAGATTCATTAATTTCACTATATAAAAATAAAGAAATCTGAATATCAGACTGAACAGGAAATGAAATATACCCAGCACATATGATAAACAGCTTAACAATACCCACAGCCCTCGGACCAACTTACCCAGCACATATGAAAAGATGTACTTAATGAAATCAGTTAAACCTAAATTGATAAAACAAGATCATTATTTTTTATTTCTATTTTCCTTTACTATATATGTTTATATATATAAACATTATAAGTATATTATATAACATCATCCTCATTAATGCTACTCTAAGGAAAACTACATATTTATCTATAGAGAAAAAGCTACTGATATTGCCTGGAACCTGATCATTTCAGATTTTTATAATCACATGAAAGACATAGCCCTTTAATAAAAAAAATATGCAAACATTTGCAACTTGTCAAAATATAACAGAAAATATATTCACAGAAAAAAGTTATAAGGGATGCTAGAAAATACAGCAGAACTAATAGGGAAACAAATCAATGAGTTCAAAGTTAGAAACCTAAACATTATCCAGGTGGAAAGAGAAAAGTAAGATACTTTAAAAACTAAGAAGTATTATGAGCACTAGCTGACATCATTAAGAAAGATAACTAAAGGAATATAGTGATCCCAGAAAGTAAGAGAGGGAGAAGTAAACAGAGAACTTATTTAAGCATTAATAGTAGAAAACGTTACAAACCTGGGTAACTGAGTTAAATATTTAATTTGAAAAAGCAAACATAACACCTGGTCATCTAAATGCAATGAGACTTTTACCAAAATACATATTGATCTATTCAGATTTCAAAACAGAGTAAGAATATTAAATATAAATGGTAAAAAGCAGGTAGTGTATTAATTTAATCCCATTAGGGCCATCACCAAGCTTCTAAACAGAAGCTCTACAGGTCAGTACAGAGTAGAATGACATACTCAAAATATTCAAAGATAAATCTGCCAGCACAATCTCACCATTCAGCACAGTCCTGTGAGTGAAGATGTACATCTAAAGGAGGACCCAGCAGCATAAAGACATGGAAACCTCCAGGAAGAGTGCACATGAGCCCATCACAGACCCAGCCCTGCCCCATGGGATAAAGCACAAGTGTAGAGAAGGGTACAGAAGCACAGAAACACAGTGACTCTGGGGGGAGTGCTCATTATCCCACCACAGCATTCTAGTTCTACCCAAGTCTGGCAATACAACTCTGGACCTGGCCTGGCCCTCATGATCCAATGTCCTGTTAAGAGTTCATGAGTTACAATTCAGAAATTCATTTTTGGCCACATCCATAGATGGCAAAAAATGAAGGAAAACATAAACAGCTGGGACTACATCAAACTAAAAAGCTTCTGTACTGCAAAAGAGACAAAAGAAAAAACAAAAAGAATCCCAACCGAGTGGGAAAAAATTTTCGCCCTCCATATAAGCAACAAGGGTCTGATAACAAAGATACACAAAGAACTCACACAACTTAACAAAAACAGAGCAAAGAACCCAGTTAAAAAATTGGGAGAGGATCTAAAAAGATACTTTTCCAAAGAGGAAGTACAAATGGCCATCAGGCACATGAAAAAATGTTCAACATCATTAGCAGTAAGGGAAATGCAAATCAAAACCACAATGAGATACCATCTTATACCAATAAGAATGGCCCACATCCAAAAAACAGACAACAACAAGTGCTGGTGTGGATGTGGAGAGAAAGAAATAGTTTTACACTGCTGGTGGGATTGTAAACTGGTCCAACCACTTTGGAAAGCTGTGTGGAGGACCCTCAAACTAATGAAAATGGAACTACCATTTGACCCAGCAATCACTCTCCTGGGAATCTACCCAAAGGAGACCTCAATGTGGGTATAAACAGACACCTGTGCTCGGATGTTTATTGCAGCACTATTTATAATTGCCAAGACGGGAAACAACCTGAATGCCCCCCAAAAAAGATGACTGGATGAAAAAGATGTGGTATATATACACAATGGAATATTACACATCAATAAAAAGTGACAAATTTGATGATTTTCTGGTAACATGGATGTACCTAGAAGAAATCGTACTGGCAGAAACAAGTCAGAAGGAAAAAAACAGATATCAAATGGTTTCACTAATATTTGGACAACCAAATTAAAGTACACAACTGCGGGAGGGGACCTGCTGGAGTGGCCAGGGAGGGGAGGTGGTAGGGGACCCCCAGGGACCACAATGACGTGATTTATGTGAAATATGTATGTGTATAATTTAAAATAAATAAAAAGATTGCCTAAAGCCATGCCCTATAGCACCAGTGGCATAGTAGCTCTGATCATAAAACAAAAATTCAAAAGCAAACAATGGAGAGAAAGAAAAATTCAAATAGACAAGCAAGTCTTCTGGGGATCAACATACCACAAAAAGAAATCAACACCTAAAACCCAATAAAATTGACATGGAATTATTTCTCCATCTGGCAGATAAAGAACTCAGAATCACCATGATTAAAAATGTAAGATGAAAAAAAGGAGAAAATGATAGAGAAATATAATCAAAGAACCGAGGATTGATAATGAATCTTGAAATAAGAAAACAAAGGAGCTAGAGGATGTTAAAAAATAAGTGAAGGAGCTAAAGAATTTTGGGAAACACAAAGAAAACAGAATAGATGAACTGGAAGAATAAATCAATATTCTCAATAATACTCAATTCTCAATAAAAAGAACCAAAAAGGTAAGGAAAGAGAGGGATAAAAGAAGAAAGAAAAATAAATCCTTTGAGAATTTTCCAGCACTTTTAAGAAAGGGAAATATAAGAATTATATACGAATCCCAGAAGGTGGAGAGACAAAGGAAATGCAAAACTAGTCAAGTGAATAATTGAGGAGAATGTCCCAAATATGAAGAATGAAATGAAAATATACATAGAGAAAACTGAAAAAATACCAAATTACCCTAATGAAAAAAATAACAGACACAAAATAGTAAAACTCATGAAGATCCAAGACAAAGGGAACATAAGTAACAGACTATAAAGCAAAACCAATTAGGCTCACATCAGACTTCTCAGAAGAAACAGCTTGGGCAAGAAGAGAATGAAGATATTCTGCAAACTCCAAAATAAAAGATGACAGCTAAGAACACCTTGGACCTTCTCAGACAAATATGATCCTCAGAAATTTTCCAGTACTAAATTCCCACTCCAAAAATTATTACAAGAAGCCTTAAAATATAGACCAACAGGGAATAAACAGGAAGAACTGAACAAGGTAGTGAATAAAACCACAAAATGATGAACAAAATGGTAATTACAGATTTCCATATATCAATAATCACCCTAAAATATAGGTGTATTAAATTCACCAATGAAAAGACAACAGAGTAACAGACTATATTAGAAAACAGAATCCAGCCTTCTAGGATCTCCCTGGAAGAACATGTAAGAAATGGAGGGAACACATGTAAGAAATGAAGATAAATATAGATTAAAAGTAAAGGGGTGGAAAATAATTCTACCAGCAAATGACCCCCAAAAGAAGACAGGAGTAGCCATATTTGCAGCAGATAAAGCAGACTTCAAACTGAAAAAGGTGACAAGCGACACCAAAGGACACTAGATAACGAAGAAAAGGACAATATACAAAAAAGGCAAAACACTCATCAATATATATTAACCAAATGAGGGAGCACCAAAATCCATTAGACAATTACTATCAGCTCTAAAAACAGACATCAGAGAAAATACATATGTAGTAGGAAACTTCAAACCCCTACTTTCATGAAAAGAGAGATAAAGACAGAAATTAAACAAGGGCATAATATCCCAAAATAAAGATCTTGACCACATGGATGTAACAGATATTCATAAGACACTGCACCCCCCCAAAAAAAAAAAAATTAACACACATTTTTCTCAAATGCACATGGGTCATTCTCCGGGATCAACAACATGTTAGGTCACAAGACAAATATCAATGAATATGTGATGATTGAATTATACCAAGTGTTTTCTCTAACCATAAAAGCATCAAACTGAAAATCAACTATGAAAAGAAAGATGAATGAACAATACGTGGAAACTGAACAATACCCTCCTAAGACATCATTTGGTTAATGAGGAAATCAAAGAAGAAATTGAAAAATACCCTGAGACAAAGATGATATAACTTCCCAAATAGGGCTCAGTGAAAGTGGTATTAAGAGCAAACTATGTAGCAATGCTATACTACATAACAATGACAATTAAAATAGGATGGTACTGGTGCACAGGCATGCAGAATCAAATTGAAATCAAATACTACACAAAAATGAGCAAAGATGGAAGAAACTTTAAAATATCTTTAAAATATTTAAACATTCAAAATTGTTTTAAAAGCTGCCAGCGATAATATTCTGCCCCTCAAAACTCTGTTTCAAATGTGGGGGAGAAATTAAAGCTCTCCCAGACAAACCAAAGCTGCAGTAGTTCACCATTATTAGACCTCTCTCACACAAAAATATATATAAAGGGAGTTCACAAAAAGTTGAACAAAACATTAAATTGACAGAATCAGAAAACAAAAGTAGCAGGACAAGTCTTCATATATCAACAATCATGCAAATTTGTATATTAACCAATGAAAGGTACAGAGTGACTTGATGGACTGTAAAAATAAAACCCAATTATATGTTCCCTGCAAGAGACTTATTTAATTTATAAGGACAAACATAAATAGAAGGGTAATATAAGTCAATGAAGAATGTAATCAAGCAGGATTCTTTATATTTATAGTAAATAAAACAGACTTCCAGACATAAAATATAGCAAGAGATAAAGATGGGTATTACATCATGATAAAGAGTTCAATAAAACAGGAAAACATGGAGTGAGAGAGGAGGAGGGGGAATAAGGTGGGGAAGGTGAAGAGCACAAAAGATCAGTATAGTTAACAAATGTTAGTGAAGTGGGAAAGCCCCGGGGTAAAACACACACACACACACGCACACACACACACACATTTACTAGATATCAGAAGAGAACAACGGGCCAAACAACCAACAACTGAACATCAACTTAACCAACCAACAAATTGCAGAAAAATGGGAGATTGAGTGACTGGAGGGGGGATACAGAGGAGGGATATGGAGAGAGGAAGAGGGATCAATAAATGTACAATTGTGACAAATCAATAAAATGAATTTTTAAAAAATATATTTAAAAAAGAGTGCGTGAGGGGCAAGATGAATAGGTAGAACACACACAATATATGTCTGATATTATAATGATGGATATTTGTCAAATATTTGCCCAAACTAGTAGATATACAATAACAAGAATTAACCCTAAACAGTTGCCTTTGGGTGATATGATATGAATCAGTGTTGTGTTTCTTCCTATATTAAATACTTCTGCATGATACACTGAATATTATGAATGCCTATATTGAAGAGACTGCATTTGTATAGCTTCAAATAGTATCATAGTAGGACTTTTACTGCCTAGGTATCATGTAAAGGAAGTAAACATAGACAGCCCTAAACTCAAACTGATCTCCTTTGTACTGTGAAAAGTGAATCTGGGTTGACCAGAAACTTGGGCTTAGCTTGTGTAGATCATCTCCTCCTCCTTCTGCTCCTCTTCCTCCTCCTCTTCCTCCTCCTCCTCCTCCTGCTCCTCCCCTCTCCCCTTCTCCTTCCCCTTCCTCGCTCTTCCCTCTATCTTCTTCCTTTTCCCTCCTTCTTCTTCCTTTCTCTTTCTCCTTCTCCATCTCCTCCTCCCCTTTCCCCCCCTCATCCTCCTTCTCCCTTCTCATCCTCCTCCTTCATCTTCTTCTCCCTTTTTCTCCATCTTCCCTTCTCTCCACTCTCACCCTGCCTCTCCTCCATCTCTTTCAGTGTACTCCATCACTCTGGTTGTTCTCCTTTCAGATTCTTTTGCCTGATTCTCCCAGCCACTGCTACAGTGATTATAGCTTAATTCAAAGACCACTAAGATGGAGAATTAGCTTCCTATCAGTCTCAAAATACTGAACAAGTTTCTATAATTCAGTGATATAATAATCATAATCATTTTTATAAAGTCAGAATTAGATCTTTTTAAGCAAACTACAGTGGCAATCTGTTTTCAATGCTATTTTTCATAAGTGTAATCTGAAACAAATAAATAAATGTAATGACCATATTGACAACACTAAGGAAGAAAATTAAATATTTATTTCATGCATTCATAAAAAGTATGTGATAAAATTTAATATTCAAATCTTAGAAATCTAAAAATAATATTTAGTTTCTTCAAACTGATGTAGGATTTAAAATAATAATAAAAATCTACTGCAAATATACTTATGAAAATATCAAAATATATTCCATTGAAATTGAAAACAAGAATGCATGCTCTAGCTACTTCTATGTAATATTGTACTAGAGATAGTATTCAGTACAATAAAGCAAAAACAAATAAATGAAATATATCATGATTGGAAAGGAAGACTGTATTTATTCTTAAATATGTGGAATAAGCAAATATTCACAGAATAATAGGTAAAACTAATACTACAATGTTGAAATTAATGTATGATAGTAACAGGTTATTAAAAAATAAATGATCAGTATGTAAATATAAATTATATTTAGATATGAAATAAAAGTAATTTTTCATAATAGCTTTAAAAAGCATAAAATACTTGGGAGTAAATCTTAACAAAATCATGAAGGCTCTCTATACTGACCACTATCACATTTTTTGAGGAAACAAAATGGTCTAAATAAAAGGAAATATATGTTCAAGGCTTAGAAAATTCAATATTATTAAAATGTTAATTCATCTCCAAATGATCTGTGTAATCATTGAAATACTAATAAAATTCTAAGAAGTAATTTTAATCTTACATGATAAGTTAATTCTACACTCTATATGGAAATGCAAAAAGTAAAAAAAGAGAATTTTTTTTAATGCAAGACATACTGCTGAGTGTTTATTACAAGCATAAATATTTAGTAATTAAGATGGCATGGCATTAACACAGAAAACAGAAGTGCTTAATTGAGCACATTTATAACACAGATATAGATGCAATTCTGTATAGAAAGGATTGTCTCTCAAAATGTGGTATATGATCAATTTATTATACATATGAACAACAAATGAATCTTACATGCAATCTCACAACATACACAAAAAATCACTCCACATAAGTTATAAATCTAGATGTATAAGTATAAAGTCTCTAATTTATAACAAAACATGAAAACACCTATGTGATAATTTTATCAGTTATATATATATATATACTTACATCATTGTACACACCAAAGTTTACCCACAAAGATATCATTCAAAACCATTATCATGATCTCTTGTGCTCATCGCTGCCCATATTTTGTCCTCCTTCCTTCCCCTTCCCTTACTGTATGATGTAGTTCTATTATCAAATGTTAGTTCTAACTTCTACTTGTTATTTTGCTTATTTTATCTATATCACACATATAAGTGAGATCATTCAGTATTTTTCTTTTATCTGGCTTATTTTGACTAACATAATTCCTTCTAGCTCCATCCACATTGCTGGAAATTATATGAATTTGTCTTTTTGATTACTGAATAATATTCCACCCTGTAAATATACCACGGCTTTTTGATTCATTCACCACTTTTGGGAAATATAGATTGTTTCCATACTCTAGCTATTAAATAGTGATGTGTGGGAGTGCAGGTTTCCTTTTGAATTAGATATTTATATTCATTGGGTAGATTCCTAGAAGTAGAATCACTGGAGAAAATGGTAGTTCCATTTTCAGTTGTTTGAGGGTCCTGCACACAGTTTTCCATAGTGATTGGGCCAGTTTGCATTCCCACCAACAGTGTGAAAGTGCTCCTTTTTCTCTGCATTCTCATCAGTAGTTGTTGCCTGTTTTTTTTTAAATATGGGCCATTCTTACTATTGTGAGGTGGTATCTTATGATTTTGATTTGATTTGATTTGTATTTGTTTTGATTTGCATTTCCCTGATTACAAGGGATGCTGAGCATTTTTTCATATGCTTGTTGGCCATTTGTATCTCCTCTTTGAAGATGTATATTTCAAGCCCTTCTCATTTTATGACTGGAATTTTTGCTTATTTTTTGTTAAGCCTGTGAGTTCTTTGTATATTTTTTAATCAGACCTTTATCAGGTATATGGAGTGCAAAATTATTTTTCCAAACCAGTTGGGTATCTCTTTGTATTGGTTAATATCTCTTTGCTGTGTAGAGCATTTTGTTTTAATGCAATCCCAGCTGTTGTTTTCCTTCATTTTCTTTGCTTCTGTAGATATGACCTGAAAGATGTTTCTGTAATGTAAGTCATGGAGTGTTTTGCTTACATTTTCCTCTATGTACTTTATGGTTTCAAGTCTACATCAAAATCTTGCATCTACTTTGAGTCTTTTTGATGTTGTTTTTGTTTTTGCTCATGTTGTAAGGGATACATTCTTTTGGATGCAGCAGTCCAATTTTCCAAGGACAATTTATTGAAGAGACTATCCATGTTCCAATGTATATATTTACCTCTTTTTCACAGATTAGTTGACCATATATTTGGGATTTTATTTCTGGGCTTTCAATTCTATTCCGTTAGACTGTGTAGATGTTTTTGTTCCAATACCAAGATATTTTAATTATTATGGCTTTGTAGTATAATTTGATGTTTGTGAGTATAATACCTATACTTTTCTCCTTTTGGTCAACTTTGCTTATTTGAGGTTTTTTGCTTTTCCATATGAATTTCAGTATAATTGTTATATTTCTTTAAAGAAAATCATTGAAATGCTCTAACATTTGCATTGATTCTGTAGATTGCTTTTGGTAGGATGGCCATTTTGATAGTGTTAATTCTTCCAATCTATAAGCAGATACTATCTTTCCACTTTTGGAAAGTAGCTTCTATTTCTTTTTAAAATATTTTTTTCTTTTATATGCCTTTCAAACTTTTTGCTAATAACCAATTGTAAAAGGGATAGTTTTCTTAATTTATTCTCCTAAATGATTTTTCCATATAAGAAGACTACTGAGTTTTGTACATTTAACTTTATTGTTTTCATACATTATCTTGATATCTGCACAGTGGATATTTTGCTTCTTCAGTCTCTATTTGGACTCATTGTATATCTTTCTCTTGCCTTATTGTTCTAGCTAGTACTTCCAGTATTATATTGAAAATCAGAGGTGAGATTGTCTTTTTCCCAACCTCAAAAAAAGGCTTTAGTTTTTCAACATAAAAAATGGTATTTGCTGTGGGTTTGTTGTATATTGCTTTTTTAATATGTTAATATTTTCCCCCTATTCCAAGAATGTAGAGGACTTTTTTCATAAACGAATGATGAACTTTGTCAAATACTTTCTCAGAATCTATTAATATGATCATTTTTTTTCTTTGTGTTGATGTGTTAAATTAATTAATTGATTTTCAAATGCTAAACCATCCTTGTTTTCCAATTGGTCATGATATACTACCTTTTTGATGCATTGTTTGATTCTATTTGCCAGGATTTTGTTTAGAATTTTTGCATCTGTGTTCATTAGGGAGACTGGCGAGAAATTTTCTTTCTTTGTGTTATGTTTGTTTGGGTTTGCTATTAATGTGCTGTTGGATTCATAGAATGTATTTAGTACTGCTCCTTCTCTCTTTTTTAAAAAAGTTTCTGTAAGATAGATACCAGGTTATCTTTGAACATCTGATGTAAATCATTTGTAAATCCATCTAGTCCAGGGCTTTTGGTTTTGGAGAGGGTTTTGATTATTGCTTTGATTTTGCTGCTTGTGATTGGTTTGTTTAAGTTTCCTATGTCTTTATACAATTTTGAATGGTTGTATAATTCTAAAAAAATGTTCATCTCATTAAGTTTGTTGAACTTGTTTCATATAAATAAATTTTCGTAGTAATCTCTATGGATTTCTGGTTTGTTGTAATTTCTTCTCTTTCATTTATGATTTTCTTTGAGATTTTTACCTTCTACTTATGAGCCTAGCTAGGGTTTTTCTATTTTGTTTATTTTTTTCAAAGAACTAGCTTTTGTTCATTGAACTTTTGAGTTGTCATTTTATTTTGGTTTCATTAACTTCTGCTTGAATTTTTATCATTTCCTTTCTTATACTAGCTTTTGAATTTTTGTTATTGTTGTTCCTTCCTTACCTCTCTCAGATATGAGATTAGGTTGTTTCTTAGGTATTTCCTTGTTTCTTGATGTGGGAATGCATTGCTATATACTTTCCTCTGCTAACTGCTTTTGCAGCATCCCATACATTCTGGAAGGGCCTTGTCTTCGTTGTCATTCATCTCAAAGTATTTGTTTATTTCTTCTTTCACTTCCTCATTAATTCACTATTTTTCCAACAGTGAAGGTTTCAGTCTCCATGAAATGGGAGTTTTCCTGTTCTTCATTTCATTTCTAGTTTGATGCCTTTATGATCAAAGAAAATAGGTGGTATGACTTTGGTCTTCATGTGTTTGTTGATACTGGTTCGATGGCCTAGTACATGGTCCGTCCTGGAGAATGATACATGTGCACTTGAGAAAAATGTGTGCTCAAAATGTGTCTCATAGACCCTAGGTATTCATTCATTCAAAGTTGCTATGTCTTTTTTCATTTTTTGTCTCAATGATCTATCCCTTGGTGAGGTGAGGTTTGAAGTCTCCTGCTACATAGGTATTTTCTCTAATGTCTTTTTTTTAAGAGATGCTAGAAATTGATGTATTTTGGTGCACCTTCATTTGGTGCATGTAAGTGTTATGTCTTCCTGGCGTATGAACCCCTTGATCACAATATAGCGGCTATCTGTGTCTCTTGTCACCAGTTTTAGTGTGAAGTCCATTTTCTCTGATATAAATAAACTGTACCTGCCTCCTTTTGAGATCAGTTTGCTTCTAAGATTGTTTTCCAACCCCTTTACTTTCAATATATGTTTATCAGTTAGATATGTTTCCTGGAGGAAGCAAAAGAATGGGTTCTGAATCAGTCTGTTGATCCAATTTGTTTCTAATCCAGTCTGTTACTCTGTGTCTTGTTATTGGTGATTATTAATACATGGATGTCTATACTTGTCACTTTGTTATTCTTTACGTGGTTCTATACATTACCTTGTTACACTCTCCTGTTCATTTCTCTGTTGTTTTACATTTTAAGGCTTCTTGTAATATTTCTTGAAGGGGATGAGGGTTGTAGTGGTGTATTTCTGAAGGTTTTGTTTGTCTGAGAAGGTCCATATTTTTCCTTCATAGATGAAGAGGTTTGCAGGATAAAGTATCCTTGACTGGCAGTTTTCATGGTGTATTTTCTTGAATGTCACTTATTCTTTCTCTTGCCTGATGTTTTCTTCTGAAATGGCTAATGTGAGACTAATTGTGTATCCTTTGCAGGCTATTTGTTTCTTGTCTTTCTAGCTCCATTATATTTACTTTTGTCTTGGGTTTTTGAGAGCTTTACTATTATGTGTCTTGTAGCATTTTTTTGTCATTTGGGTAACTTTGTGTTCTAGCTTCCTGCATCTCTATTTTCATTTCCTGCTCCACATTTGGGAAGTTCTCTTTATTTCCTGGAATAGTTTCTCAACTACTATTTCTCCTCTTCTTCTGGGGTTCCTATGATTTGTATATTTTCTTTCCTAATGGAGTCAGATAGTTATTGGAGTTTTTTTCCATTCTTTCTTTGCCACTCTCTCTACTTTATGGATTCTTTTTACATTTGAGTCATTGAGAGTACTGATTTCTTCTTCCATTTCTTCTATTCTTTTTTCATAATTTTTCTTTAGTTTCTCCATTGAACTATTGGTATCCACCATTTTTTAAGTTTATTTTTCATTCCTCATTTTATGGACTGTATTTTGCTTATCATTTTTTTCCTTCTCTGCCTTTTCTCCAAAATTTTTCAGTATTTTCATTATGGTGGTTCTGAACTCTTTTTCAGGCATTTCAACTCTTCTGTAGCCATGCTGTTGATTTCAGTTTTCTGACTTTCTTTCTGTGGTGTATTATTCCCCATATTGTTCATTGGATCATTCATGATTTTATTACTTCCTATAGGTTACCTTCAGCTTTGTTTTGCCTATGATGCCCCTGTACCACTAATGCTGGTAGGGATGATTTCTTGGGGATCTTGCCAGGTGATGGATGTATTTGTCTAGTGGCTGGGCTGCTGTAGTTGATGTTCAAGGGTAGTGATTCAGGTGCCTGCCATTCTCTCCTCAGTTTCTATCAACTGGACCCCTGCACCTGTTTCAGATGTTTGGTCTATTGTAATTGAAGAGTGAAAGTTCCTATGGTTTCCATGTGAGTTTGCTACCATAGAGTTGTTGATGACATTGGACAGGGTTTGTAGGTTAATGCCATGACAGGTGGGGTTTAGGTTGCTCTCACCTGCGCACTCGTCTGCTGTGGCAAATGCTGATATGAGCTAAAAAGCTATGATTTTTCTGTAGGAATACCTGTCAGTCTAATCTTCACTATGCAGAGTGGGATCTCAGGCCACAATCTGAGCTAGTCTGGGGTCCTGCGTTATTAGGCTGCCCTGACAGGCACAAAGTGGGTATCAGTCTGCTATGAAGTACCTGCTGGTTGCATGGAGTAAACTTCTGTGTTTAATTGTTAGGTCCCTCTAGGTTGTTACCCTCAGGGTGGAGACATTAGGCTGAATAGGCTGCTCTTCTCGAGGTCTGTCTCTTGAAGTTTTGGCTCCAGGAGAGGTTGAAAAGAAGAACAAAGAAGAAAGGATAGAAGGGGTATGACAAGAAAAGGTGAGACAGTGGAAAAAAATGGAAATTGAGAAAAGTAGAAGAAAGAAGAAAAAAAACAAAAAGACAAACAGATAAAAAGAGAGGGAGGGAGATAACCAAATCAAAAGAAAGGGAAATTAAAAGGGGGGGGAGACAGAAAAAAAATGGTGAATGAACTTGTTTCTGTTGACTCCTGGTTGCTATTCTGTGTTGGGGAAAGGACCCTACCCGGTGGTCTGCACTTCTCCACTAAACTTTTTCACTCTCAGGAAGAGTATGTGGAGAGTGCAATTCTCCTCAGCTGGGTAAATTACCCTTTCCAGCTGAGCTTTTTAGAGCACTTTAGGAGGTGGGTGTGGGTGTGGGTGTTTTCACTCCCAGACTTGGCTGGAAGCATGGGCCTGGAACTTCTTACCTGTAAGTGGCAGTAGTTGTGGCATGTAGTTTCAATCCCCTGAACCAAGGTGTCCCCAGTTGAAATCAGTCAGTGTCAGGATTGGAAGCAATGATGATGATTATTGCCATGATCTCAGCTGCCTGTGGGTGCCTTCTCCAGCAGTGTGCAAATGGCCAACAGAGTTACTGGCTTTGGAATAACCACCATACTCCAAGCAAACTGATGCCTTTGGACCTTTGTTCTCAAGTTCTTAGTCTTCATGGAGATCCTCTGCTGTCCAGTTGCAAGAGTATGAGTTTTCCCAGGAATTTGTATTGGTCTCTCTTTTTCTTTTCTAAAGCTATTTTTAGGAGAGTTGTTGCTTTCAGTCTCTTTGTTCCACCATGTTGCGGGCATCAATTCTGTTATTTTAAAGAGAAAATACTGTATATCTTGTTAAATCAAATGAAATATTTGAAATATTTCATATAAGAAAAGGAAGGCCTTTTGGAATAGGAGTGGGAGAGAGACCTGCACAGAAATGTAATAAAGCAAAAATTCAGTGTTTTACAGGTTTATTGAAAAGGGCCATTATTGGCCATCCTACCAAAAGCAATTTACAGATTCAGTGCAATCCCCTTAAAAATTCCAATGACATTCTTTAAAGAGATAGAACAAAAATTACAAAAATTCATATGGAATAACAAAAGACCTCGAATATCAAAAAACCTCCTCTCCAAAAAAAGAGAGAATGGAGGCCTAACTATTCCAGAGTCCAAGCTATACTATAAAGCCATAATACTTAAAGCAGCATGGTACTGTTACAACAACTGACAATCAGACCAGTGGAACAGAATTGAGAGTCCGGAAATAAAACCACACATATATAGCCAATTAATCTTTGACAAAGGAGTGAAAAACTTACATTGGAACAAGAACAGCCTCTTCAATAAATGGTGCTGGGAAAACTAGACTAAGACATACAAAAAAATGGACCAAGACAACTCTCTCACACCATGTACAAGAATTAATTCAAAATGGGTAAAATACTTAGATATTAGACCTGAAACCATAACATACATAGAGGAAAACTTGGGCAAAACCCTCCATGAAGTACAATTCAGAAATCCCTTTCTGGAATCATCTGCAGAAGGCAAAAAATTGAAGGAAAACATAAACAAATGGGACTACATCAAACCAAAAAGCTTCTGTACAGAAAAAGAGACAAAAGAAAAAACTTAAAGAAACCCAACCAAATGGGGAAAAATTTTTGTCCTCCACAAGAGTGATAAGGGATTAATAACACATATCCACAAAGAACTCACACAACTAAACAAAAACAAAACAAGATGCCCAATCAAAAAAGGGGAGAAGGACTAAAAAGACATTTCTCCAATTAGGAAATACAAATGGCCAACAAGCACATGAAAAATTGCTCAATGTCACTAGCAATCAGAGAAATGCAAATCAAAACCACAATGAGATACCACTTTACACCAGTAAGAATGGCCCACATCAGAAAAACAGACAACAAGTGCTGGCGTGGATGTGGAGAGAAAGGAACACTCTTACACTGCTGGTGGGAATGTAAACTTGTCCAGCCAGTATGGAGGACCCTCAAACTAATGAAAATGGAATTACCATTTGGCCCAGCAGTCACACTTCTGGGAATCTACCCAAAGGAGACCTCAATGTGTGTACAAAAGGACACCTGTGCTCGGATGTTTATTGCAGCACTATTTATAATTGCAAGGACATGGAAACAACCCAAATGCCCCAGAACAGACGAGTGGATGAAAAAGATGTGGTATATATACACAATGGAGTATTACTCATCAATTAAAATGACAAATTTGTTGAATTTATGGAAACCTGGATGCACCTAGAAGAAATCATACTAGCAGAAACGAGCCAGATAGAAAGGGACAGAAACCAAATGGTTTCACTAATATATGGTCAACCAAATGAAACTACATAAGGGGAGAGTGGGGACCAGCTGGAGTGGGTGGGGAGGGGAGGTGGTGGGTGACCCCCAGGGAATGAAATGATGTGAAATATATATAAATAAATCATTTTAAAAAAGAAAAAGAAAAGGGACATTATGTAACCCACAGATGATTTAAAACAGGTGACAAATCTATAATGATGAAGTTAGTCAGTTTTCAAATCCAGTTAATATAAAGAGAGAATATTTGAACATCAGATATTTCATATTCTTTTCAGCCACTCAATATACATACATTTAGAAGATGAAGGAAAGATAGACTGTTTATCTGTTTAACTGAGCAGTCAAGTAATGCCATACTCTTATCAGTTACTATATTCAACAAGCTCAACCATTTTCTAATGATATCTTGGACACATTCTACAATTTGTGATCATTTTCAAGTGTGAAAAATCTAATCAATTCTAATTAATACTCAATTAAAAATCCTGTTTTCTCCCACCTACTAATGTACATAATTGTGATTTGACAGTCCTGGAATGGAAAGAAGAAATACTCTATCCTTTTGTTCCTTCCCCCTACTCTAGTATCTTCCAGAGAAATCTAGTAATTGCAGTCTTGAGGACCCCATATCTTACCTTTGCATTAATAATGATCCTATTGTTTGGGTCTAGGATTGAGAGACAATTAGCCAGAAATTTTCCTAAAACAGGCTATCTGATGGTAGAGGAAAGAAGCCTTACTTGTTGACCCATCTCTATGGGTCAATTAGTGATATGAGTTTTCCTAAGAGTGCTTTGGTGTTAAATCGGAGGCCACAGAATATCCCATACCATATCAAATGTTCATATCTATTTTTGTTCCCCAAAACATCAAAAATTCACGCAATACAGCAAGAGAAAATTTCTTTAAATGTAAGGGGAAAAGGAAACCAGAGAAAAATTCACATAAAAAGTAATACAAAGGAAGTTTAATATATAAAATTAACAGTCAAAGTTTTCAAACCTCTAGAATAATAGGAATCACCAAGAAAGAAGGGGTTCTTACTCTCAGAAGAAGGATCACAACAGATATCACTCAGTCAAGAGTATATCTATACTTTGCTATTTTTCATACATGTACTTTTTTTGCTCTTTCCTATTAAGTCAATTTGAAAACTTTTTCTACAAAATATCCATTAAATATTTTCTTATTTTCGTAAAGTTGTTCATAAAAATATATAAAAAATGTGGAGGTTGTATATAGGTAGGTAGATACTGACAGTTAAGAAATGTTTTCCTTTGTTTAGCTCAATGCTTTCATCAGAGTTCTTTTTTCCTTTTCTTAGAATGCTTGTCATCATTTAGAAACCAGTTAGGGAAGTGCTGCAGTACACTGACTTAAAGTTAACTATTTGGGGAGATGGGAGAAGAGTAGATAACTACAAGTGCAATTGCTAGTCATATAGTAGGTCCAGTTTTAGTCTTTTGAAAAACCTCCACACCACTTTTTAGAGGGGCTGGACCAGTCTCTATTTCCACCAGCAATATAAGAGGTCTTTTGCTCCATATCCTCATCAACACATGTTTCTGGTCTTTTAGATATGAGCCATTATCACTGTTGTGAATTGGTATCTTGTTATGGTCTTGATTTTCATTTCCCTGATGATAACTATTGATGAACATTTATTTCATATGCCTGCTCACCATCTGCACATGTATTCTTTAGAGAAATGCCCTTTTACTCCTTGGTCAATTTTTTATTGGATCATTTATTTTCTTTTTGTTGCATTGTGTAAGTTCTTATAGATCTTTTTTATCAATCCCTTGTCAGATATATGGCTTGCAAATATTTCCTCCCATTTGGTATGATTTCTCCCTTGTGGATAACTTAAGTGCCCCGAAGCAGACAGTAGATCAGTGGTAAGGTGTAATGCTATTCAGCAATCAAAATATATAAGCTCACGCCATTTACAACAACATACATGGAACTGGCAAGTCTTATATTAAGGAAAATAAGCAAAGGAGAAAGGTAAAAACTGGATGATTTCACATATGAACACAGGAAAAAAAAAAAGAATCAGACAAAAACTTTGTAACTAACCCTTGAAAACTGACCATAGGTCTTTGACTTTCAGAAGGATCAGGAAAAGGAGAAGGGTGAAAACAAGGGAATGGGAGAGAGAACAGAATGGACTGTGGTGGGAGGCTCTAGGTGCTTTAGTGGTCGCATACAAGGAAGAAAACCCTGTGGTGTCAAAGCAATAGCAAGGGTGTAAAATAATGGTACTTCAATAACAATAAAAATAAACAGTCAGCAAATAATTCTGAATACGTATCAGAAAGTAAACTTGCTGTTCCATATCCTCACTTAAGATTGTTGTGTGAGGCTTATATCATCACAAATAGTCATAAATTTAGCAACTTAGCACAATCATCATTTGCAGACTTATAAATCGGGGCTTTGGCCACATTCTCACTGGTTTCTCTGCTCATGGTCTCAGAGATTAAGATGTTGGCTGAGCTTTGTTCCCACCTATATCATTCATAAGATATTACAATTATTTGCAGAATTCATATCATTGCTGGGTAAGGTAACTCAAGAGTGAGAAGCTGTTTTCTGACTCGTGGCAATGATCCCCTCCATCATCAAAGACAATGATAAAGAACCTCCCTTGCATCAAATCCATCTCATACTTTCCCTATCGCTGAATACAGCAAAGACCCAATCATTTTTAAATAACTCCCAGAATAGATCTGATCCACCCAGAGAATCTCTATTTTTAGTTAATGTTTGGAAGAAAATTTGGCTTATTTTGAAACCACACTGGTTTATATCTCTGTATATAATTAAAATATATAACAGTATGCCCCTTAATATGTGTTTCCAAAAGACACCCACTGTTTTTCCAGAATAGTCCCTTGAATACCCTCCTTTTACATCCTTCCACTGCCTAACTGCTCTTGCTGAAACTACCCATACTGTTAGATAGTAGAGCTGAAAGTGGACATCCTTTAATATACCAGATCTTAGTGGAAAGTTTTTGAGAACTGAGAATTGATGTTAACTGTGTTTGTCATATACATGAATTTTATTATTTTGAGATATAATAAAAACCTCTATCCCTAGGTTTTGAGAGTTTTTAATCATAAATCAATGTTGAATCTTATCAAATGACTTCTCACCATCCACTGATAGGATCTTAGGACTTTTCACTTTTGTTGATGTGGTAAGTTATGTTTATTGAGTTTCAGATGTTGAAACATACCTGTTTTGTTGGAATAAATAGATCTCACTGGTCATTTTATATGATCCTGCTAATATATTCTTAGATTTGCTTTGCTAAAATTTTGCTGAAGAATTTTTATATCTATGTTCATCAGTCAGCAGATGTCTGTAGTTTTCTTTTTCATTGGGTGCATTAATTGGATTTTGGTATCAAAACTTTCAAGCTCATTAAAATAAATTTGGAAGCATTCCTTCTTTCACAGTTATTTGAAAGACTGAGAAGAATAGGTAATTGTTCATCTTTGAAAGTTGGGTAGAACTTGCTAGTGAAATCATCTGGTTCTGAGTGTTTGTTTTTTTAAGAGACAGTTCATTACTGTTTCCATTTTCTTGTATTTGGTCTGTTCAGGTTTCTATATGTGATTCAGTCTCAGATGGTTGTAATGTCTATGAATATGTCCATCTGCTCTCAGTTATTCACTGTAACAGCTTGCTAATACTTCATAGTATAGTTTATAGTATCTTATAAGACTTTGAAATTCTCAGATGTCTACATTAACTTTTCTTCATTTCTAACTCTACTAATTTGAGTTTTCTCCCTTTTTGTCAAGTTAGCTAAAGCTTTGTTTATCTTATCTTAAAATCACCTTTTGGTTTCATTAGCCTTTTAAATTCTCTTTTTAAATTTTTATTCTATTTAGTTCTGTTCTAATTTTACAGTTTCCTTCTAATGGCTTTTTGGGCTTAACTGTTCTTTTTCTAGTTTCTTAAATTAAAAAAAAAAAGATTATTTGAGCTGTTTCAGTGTATACATGCCTCAGAATTACTTTTTGCTTTACCCTGTAGGTTCTGGCAATTGTAGCCTCACTGTTGTTCTTCTCAGGTATTTTTAAATTTCTTCTATGTTTGCGTCCTTAACCTAATAGTAATTGATAGTGTGTTTTTCTGTCCCCACATAGTAGAATTTTTTCTGCTTTCTTTTTGTGGTTGATTCCTAGTTACATACCGCAATCAAAAAAGATACTTGGTATGATTTCAGTCTTCATGAACTTGTTGATATTGTAATGAGACCCAATGTATTTGTCAGTCCTAGAGAATGCCTCAAATTTACTTGAGAAGAATGTAGATCCAGTTTCATTGGGGTACAGTATCCTATAAATGTCTAGGATAAACTTGTATGCTAAATCTTTATTTAAAACTATTGTTTCTTTTTTTGATTTTTCTGTGTTTGATCTGTCCTTTGGTGAAATAGGTTCTTGAAGGACCCTGTCATTGTGTTGCTCCAAGTATTTGTTTTCAGATTTGATAATAATTGACATGCATTTTTGGCACTTATTTTGATGTTCCTTCATTTATTTTGTATGTATTAATGAGTGTTATGCTATTCTGGGTATGTCACCTTAATCATTGTATGAGCACCTCTTTTCATGTTACCTTTCTAACCTGGAATTCTATTTAATATGATATAAATATGACTGCAACTTCCCTCTATCTGCATGTGGGTTTTTCCTTTCCAACCATTTACTTTAAGGTAGTATTTGTCTTTGGATCTCAGATCAGTCTCCTGGAGACAACAAAAAGTTGGATTTTGTCTTCTGATTCAACCAGTCAGCATGATCCTTTTTACTGGTCAGTCCAGTTCACTTATTGTTAGGGTGATTATTAATATAAAGGTTGTCTACTGCCATCTTGTCTTTAGTCTTCATTTCTGTTTCCTTCCTCAGTTTTTGTGGACTGTCTATTCTTTCATTTAGATATGAGAGTTCCTTTAGCATTTCTTGTAGGAAGGTCTAGTGTTTACAAACTCCTTCAGTTTTGTTTGTCTTAGAAGAAATTTATTTACCCCTCATATCTGAAGGATATAGTTTTTTTGGCTCCTAATTTTTTTATACTTAAGTATTTTGAGTAATCATTCAATCCCTATGTACTTGTCAACATTCCTAAAAGAAGTCAAATGTAAGTCAAATGGGGAGGCTTTTATACTTATGTCCTTCTTTCCTCTATCCATCTCCAATATTCTTTCTTTGTCCTGAACTCTTGCAAGTCTCCCAGCTATGTGGCTTAGTGTCAATCTCATATACTTAGATAACTGACTATTCTAGAAGTTTCATATACTATACATTTATGTCCTTTTCCTGGTTTGGAAATTTTACCTCTACTGTTTCTTTGAGTACATTTTCTGTTCCATTCTTCCTTTCACCTCTGAAATACCAATTTTTCAAATATTGCCTTTCCTAGTGGATTTGAAGTAATTTTAAAGTATCTCTTATTACTTAAAGTATCTTTTATTAGTTCTTATAAGTAATAAGATCTCTTATTACTTCTGTTTGTTCTTCCACCAAGGCTTTGTATTTGTTGTCTTCATGGTCACTGCTCTGATCTTCCATTTCATCTTTCATAGCTCTGACCAAAATATTCTATCTCCTGTTTATCTGTTTATTTTCTGCATGTCCAGTATATTTTATTTAAAGATTCAGTTTTTATCTTCTATTCATTTTTTTATTTCTCAAGATATTAGTTTGTTTTTCTGAATGTTCTTGTGTGACTTGAGTTAGTATTTAGTATTTCTGTGCTTTATTCCATTTCTTTCCTGTGACAATTTTGAACTCTGTATCTGATAAGAGAAAAGATTCCATGTCTTCATACTTCTATTCTCCAAAGTTGTTCTCCCCTGGCTTTGACAAATTCCCTTGGGAGAGTCAAGGTGTCATGTGCTGTATATTTACATATGCCCATGCCACTTCAGAGTTGGCTGTTTTTTAAAAGTATTCCTAGTTGTAACTTGGGGATTTCAAAACTTCTACTTGTCCTTTTTTTTTTTTTACTTTATATGATTTTACATGTCATTCTGAGTTTCTGTACATGTAGGGCAGAGAATCCTGACCTACAGTTTCTAAGACAAGAGTTATCAAGGGGCCTGGATGCATTCAGTCACTGGTGGGAGATGGTCTTGAGTCTGGCTGGAGTTTGTGGCATCACCAATTATCCTCCTCTTTGGGCTTCTTGTCCTAAGTTTATAGCCTGGATACTGTCAGCACATTTCAAAACATCAACACCAGTTCAAGGTTGAGGGTGGTGGAGGGCAATCCTGTACACTTTACTTATTGCTTTCATTGGAGACTAAATCCTCTTGGCACACTCCAGCTGCTCTGCACATATCTCCTCTCTCCCCTCCTTAGGATTTCAAATCAAGTGGAAGTACAACTCTGAGGTTTGCATGGTTTGCCACTGTACCTGACCCCAGTCTTAAGGACTCTCTGTTCATCTATCTTTCTTTAAGTGGAGTTGAGTAATTTTACTATCTTTTTTGTTACAATCCCTGCTTATCTCTAATGTTCAAGAAGTGCTTCAGTGTCTCTAACTTATGAGAACTTATGAGTTCATTGCTGTCCTGGATAATGTTCAGGTTATCCTCCTAGGAATGAAGCATAGAAACTCCACTGATACTATTTTTGTCCTGTCTTTAATCTCCACTTTGATCACTCAAAGTCAATTGATTTGTGGTCTAATTGTGGACATGATTTTATGGAATCTGGGGTAAAAAAAGTATCTTGAAATCATGTCTGAATTTGTCCTAAGGTGTGTGTGTGTATACATACACATACAATCTCCACACATAAATATCCACACATTAACACATAATTATTATATAATACTCAGTACATGCATACATGAAATAATTGTTATTATTCATTGTAAGTCTGTGAGCATATTCCATATCAAAAGGAAGAGTTTCGTCTTACCTTTATTTTCATAGTCCACCACTATAATACAATCTTTAGATTTTCATCTAGATCAGCATTTAGTGTGTCTTGACTACTGAAGGCTCAATCTAGTGTACATTGAAGACTATATTTTAGTTCATCCATAAGTTTGGATTGCATTCTACTTTCACAGCATCAGTATCTGATATAGAGTGAAACTCAGGAAACAATTGTTCACATCCATATTTATGCTCTAACTATACAGTTTCATATTCAAATCACACATATATCAAATTATGTGCACATTTATATTCAGTGCTATTAAAAATAGATACCACATGTGCATTCTTATTAAACACAAACAATAAATAACATGGTAAGAACTGTGGAAGATATATGAAAGCAGAAAAAAGAACAACTCTCTCTGTCTGTGGGTCCCAAAGTCAGAAAAGATTTCACAGAAAAGAACTTCATTTGAATGAATTTTTAAGGATGAGTAGGAATTTAGCATGGTAAGGAGAAACTTTCATGGAAATAGTAAGTCTATAAAATGTGTGAAAGAAAATGAGGTCTTCATAGAACTAGCACAGTAAATGAAACTTGAAAGGTTGGCAAGGAATTAAACATATCCTTTTTTTTTTTTTTTTTTTTTTTTTTA
>PVHY01019321.1:0-27611 GCA_004024945.1 Uropsilus gracilis
TAGTACTTACTTCTTTTACTGCTCCCTTCCCCCATGCTGCTCTCACCAAGCAGCTGGATTTTTATTTGTGCTTAAGGCTGGGGCGGGGGTGGGTAGAGCACGGGGTGGAGTTAAAAGACCAGATGCATCCTGATCATTTAAAATCCTTGTGTGAATGAGTTAGGGAAAAAGTTACACATGTAAGTCCTAACTACTGTCTTTCAAAGAGCAATACTTAAGTTTCACAGAAGGGGGGGGTAATTATACTTTCTTGTCTAGTTTCCTGTTTCAGAAGCAATTTCTCTTAAAATTAGCAGAAAATTTTATATACTTGTATATTTGGTTATATCCTCCTTTTTGAAAATATATGCTAGTATATTTCTTGATTCCTGTCCTTCATTCCTGTGTAATGCAAAATGCTCTATTGTATGGATAAAAACATTGTGTTAAATTGTAACAATGTAAAAAATATTAATTGGTGTCTTTAATCATTAGAATAGTAAAGTTAATGTTTTATATATATATGATTCGTTTCTTTCTACTTTAAGATTAAAACCTAGAAGATAACCCTTAGAATTTTTTTGTCTTACCAGACTTTCAGACCTCTGATTGGAAAAAGTATACCCAGTTCAATCACTGCGATAGAATTCCTTGTAGATAAACAACTGGATTTTTTAACAGAAGATAGTGCCTTTCAGCCCTACCAGGTAAAAAATTTTAAGTATTTTTTAGTTATTTATTGGACATCAATGATATTCATTCTTTTAAATATTCAACTTAATATCTAGGTTTCCAAGGAACCCATTGCATTAAAACATTTTTTAATTATCAGCAAGTCTGTACTGAGAGCCTGCTGTAAGCCAGGTAGCCATTCTATTCTGTTGGTGGGAATACTGCCATTCTAAGTAATGTTCATTGTTAGAAAATAACTGGTTAGATAGTAATATTATCTTTGTTCAATTCTAAAAGTTAAGAATTGGGTCAATGTAATTAAATAACATTAGTGTTTAATATATGAATACATATCAATTTAGTATAATAATACTTTATTTTCTATTTAAGTGGGACTTTCCTTGAGTTTTTTTTTTAATTGAATATTTCCTTTCCTAAATGTTATTTCCCAGTTGTAATTTAAATACAAAAAAAATCCTTTCATTGAAAAAATGTTTTCTGTTATTGTTTAGATTTTAATCATGTCAAGAAATTCAGTAATAGTAGGCTAAATATTTTTTTAAACTATAGTGACATTTTATCAGTTAATTTTGAAAGGTAAAAGTAAAAATGCAAAGAATTTCTTTCTGTACTTTAGTTTTAGATGAAGTTAAATTGTTTTATAGATCAGTTTTTAATTAAAATGTTTAACACAATCACCTTGAGGGAAGGGTGGCTTGAAATAGTTACCCACCACCACCACCCTCCACCCTTGTGTAGCTAAAAGTCAAGACTTGTGTTTAATTCTGGAATACTGCTTTTCAGAAGTAAGATGTAAGGACATTGTGTCCATGCAAAGTATATGGGCTTGGGTTAATGAGCAGTGATTTGGTGTGTGTGGAGTTGTAATACTTAGGGAATTAGACTGGTTATGCTTCTTTAAATCTATGAAAATGAGGTAGTTCCTTCTCTATAAATGTTATTTCTATTTTGAAGTGTACATAGATGTACTTTTCTCTTTCTACATTATCTTCTTTCATTTAATGACCTTGTTTTATACAATTAATGTGGTTTTTCACAATATTTGCAACCCAAAGAATACAGTAAGTCCTGGTTTAATAGTAGAGATGTTAGAGCTTTTCCCTAGGGTTTTTTGTTTTGTTTTTAATTGTGAACTCCATTTAGCTTAACTATAGTCCTTTTATTATCATTTATTTTATTTCTAACAATCTTTTAATGACTAGGTAAAATGAAAGAAACCTTCCACCTCTTGATGTTTTAATTTTGTGATTGCTGATTAGTACTCTGGAATTTTCATCTTAAATTTGATTTATAGAAATGAAATCATTACATAAAAATTACTTTTAAAATAATCTCATTTGCCTAGTGACCTAAAACTACAGTATATTAAAGTTAATGAGTGCAAGAATATGCTAACATTTTCTAGGATTTGTTATTGTTGATGTTTAAACTGCTTTAGATTCCACCAATTTTTGGTTTTAAAGAGTTACTTGATTTGGTGAACTATACGATTGTCTTCATCTATAAGCTGTTTATATTTTTTGCTATAGGGAAGTCATTTTCTGACCTGGAAGCTGTTTTTTCCAGAAGTGAAAGTGATTCACTTAATATGTAGCTATTTTAAATATCTTCCACAAATATGAAATTCTAAGAAATCAGAAATAATAATATTAAGCTCTTTGTTTAGGTCCTAGCATGCCTTAATTTTTGGAGTTTAGGAGCATTAGATGGTTTACAATGGAAGCTGTCTTTATTCAGCTTTTTAAAATGAGGTTTAAAAATATTTTGTTCTTTATGTAAATGATAGACACCTACTGTATCATTTAGAGTGCAGATTTACTCCAGAGACCTAAGATGACTCAGTATAAGTTTTTGAGATGTATTTATTTAAATGAGTTTGTGAAATATAAACACTTTCTGGGTAAAGGGGGGCTGGGGTTTGAGTTAGAATTCATGTAATTGCAGGGACTTTATCCCAGAGTGCTTTTTTCTTACCAGTTGTCCAAACAGTATATTAATTCCTTGGCTTCTTAAATATGGCAGCTGTTGCTGGCATATATTTTTTATAAATAGGGTCTTGATCTCTTTTAGCCTAAGAGTAAGAAATCAAAGGCATTTGGGCAAGAAATTGACCATGTTTTTTAAATTGTTGCCACCTTTTTCTCCTTCCAAAGAAAAAAAATTTGAGAACTTGTCTTATGAATCTGAGTGTTAATTGTCCTTTATAGGCTTCTTAAAATATCATAAGGAAGATTCCTAATTGGAAAAATCTTTGTACAATAGCCTGATGAGTATGCATAAACTTTGTTTTTAAAATTCCTGTAAGTGATGTTTCACATGTTTTTACAATGGGAATTCCCATCAACCATCCTTTTAAGTTTCCTTTTTAGTTGCAAAGCCCTTTATAAAACATCAAAATGGTAAAATACATTATAATGGTTAAGAAACAGATGATCTAGCATAAATATAGATCCTTTCACTTTTAGGTCAGTGGTTTGACCTCTATCCTTATCTCTGAATGTTTTCAATGTGTTGAATGTATCAGACGGTATGTAGTTAGTTGATCTGGTTGGTTTTTTTAAGTGATGTGTAGTTGGGAGGTCCATGTACAAGTACTATAGGTTATAGTTTTGAGTATTTTGGAAGGTTGGTGAGAGAAATCCAGCATCTTAAACAGTATAATTGATGCCTATTAATTAGGTCGCAGAAGCAGTTTATACCTTAGTATTGTTAATTCTCTTGTTCCTTCTGTGTGCACACAGTGAGTTTCTGCTTCCTACTTTAGATTTCCTGGTCTCTTGCCCTGGCTACAGTTAACTTTCTTTGAAGTAGGGGGGAAGGGAAAAGAGAAGTCAGAGGAAATTGCAGATTCTACTGTGTTGTTAGCTGACAGTAGGAAGAGTTAAAAACAAATTATTAAATCTTAAAGATGTTTTTTTGTTTTTTAGTGACTTAAGATTTGCATGGTATTGTTGATTTACTATGGAGAATGCCCAAAACACCATTAAATTTTGATCAATCATTTAAGCAAACTTTCTGATAAAAGTAGGAACATTCAACTTTTAGCATGATTTTGAAATCGTCTTGTCCTAGTTTTTGGCTTGTGGCCATACACACACCTGCAGTTTGCAGTTGATTGCTTCATAGAGGATATAGCAGAGATTATTTCTTACCTGAAAGTTGTACGTGACTCATATCAATTAATCTGGGTTGGTCTGCCTTGTTAGTCCAGTAGTTTCTAGAGAACACTGTGCTTTTAAATATAATAAAGGAATAATACTAAAGTACTAGTTGAAAACCATTAGAGATTTGAAGTAAAATGTGCTTGGGCAAAACTGTCCCTTGTGTCTTATTTGTTGTATATTAAAATTTGTTACAGTAATGTGGTTATTTTTCCTAGAATAGGACGCAGTCATCCTCCATCTGAAAGGAATGACCTTATTTGACATTCTGGGTCATAATGAACTGATAAGAGTATGTAGATAAAAATATTCATTCTATAGTTTCTATCATAGTAGAATATAAACATTGAACTTCTTTACTGAATATTAGATGCAGTAATTGCCTTTGGAAGAAAGGGGATTTGATGGCATGAACTTGTTTTAAGTTTAATCTTTAGACTAAAGATTGCATAAAGATTTGAGAAGTCTTAGAATAATTTACAACTAATAAATGTACCAGGGCTATGTCTATGTCATGTTTAGTAATCATTTCTGTAGTCCTTCAGTGAGAAGTAATTTTTCCACTATTAATCCATTTGTCCGACAATTTTATCGTGGATTATATAAATTTTCTGGCTTCAGAATATTTCCAAGGTAGTTAGTTGTACAACACATCTGGTTTGCTAAATATAGTGTAAAGGATTACGTAGGGAAGTTACCAGTACAAGGAACAGAGTGTAATGGAGACATGTATTTTTTCCTTTTAAATTGTTGTCATTGTCCTGAGGAATTTTTGGAAGTGCTTCCCAACCAGTATGAGATAATGCAAATGAAATTAATTGAATTTGACACTTATTTAGCAAAGGTGAACAGTTAATTTTTGTTTGTTTGTTTGTTATTATTAGTCAGATGCCCTGTTTTGTTGAATTTAAATGTATGGTAGAAGTTGAGCCACTAACAAAGGTTTGATGAAAATCTATAGTAGTAACTTGAATTTTAAGCACTCTGCTGTGCTTAACATGATACTGCTGATAGTTTACAGAAGGAAGTAAACAGAATTTTATACTTGTATTGTTTTTGATGAGTAATGATTTTCAAACTTTTACTCTCATTTCAATTTGTTGCATAGATAAATCACTTCAGAGAATTCTTTAAAAACCATTTAGTGGAAATGAAAATTTGACCTGGAACAGGATTTATAAATATTTCTGTTCCAGAATTCTCTTAGAATTGCTCTCTTCCTGTTATCAAATTACTGCTCCCTCATTAATTTTACTGACAAAAAATTTTTTTCCAGAAACTACTAGCACAGTGGCTTTTTTTCTAAACTTAAAATGTCTGAACTCATTATCAAGAAAGATAATACATTTTCTACTATTTTAGGAAACATTGGAACTCCTCCATACCTTTAACCTCCCAGAATGGAGCAATCTGCCATGTGGTTAAAACAGGATGAGCAGAAGTCTGCATCTCTTAAGAATTCCATGGACTTTGACACATTTGATTCTCCCCCCCAAAAGGGGTCTTTTGGAATATGGAAATTTTACAGACTCTACTTGCTTTAACTTATCCTTAAAAAATTTAAACATCTGAAGCTGGGCATGGTGGCTCATCCCTGTAAGCGGCAGCCTAGGAAGCCACAGCAGGGTCCAGGGATTGCAGTTTGAGTCCCACCAGAGAGGTAACATAGGGGGAGACCTAGTTCCAAAAAAATAGCAGCATGATGGCGTGCACCTGTAATCCCAGCTACCTGAGAAGCTGAGGCTGGGGATTGCTTGAGTCCGTGGTACCCCGGACAACGTGAGCCTACAGTTCCATGGGCAAAAATAGTGAGACCTAGCTTCAAAAAAAAAAAAAAAAAATTTAAGCATCTGGCCTTGAAAACTAACCTGCCAATGGATTTCATTCACTTATTTTAATTGTTTTCTGTTTCTAAGTGTCTAAGGGCTTTATTTTTTTTTTTTTATGAGTATAAGTCATAGTTCCTTACATCCTCTCCCCTCCCGTTTATGATTTATTAAGAATTTATTTTAAAATCTTAAAAACTGTTTCCTTAAGTTAGACTTGTCTTAAGTGGCCAAAAATGTATAGTTAAAAACTCCACAAAAACCTAGAAGAAAATCGAGTATTTAAAATGGTTAAAGAATTGTTGAATGGGGTACATTTGAATGGAGATGGAATTGAATGATAGGGAAATTATGGCAGATGCTGGGAGGAGAGACTACTGAATCATGAGGGAAGTAGATTTAGGGAGCTTAGACTAAGAGCCCAGCTCCAAAATATGAGTTTGAATAGTTAATATACCACTACATAATAGTATTGTAAAAGAAAAAGATTGCTTTCAGTGGCTTTTATCTTATATATGAATCATTGAAAGCTTTGAAGAAAGAGAGTAACAATTTTTTTTTACCTATATTAAACAGTGGTGACTGTTTAATAGATTAGAAACAGGTAATCGTATCTTCACCAGTCTTTGCCTTGGAAAATCAGTCTAAATAAGTATAATGGTTAGGTTTGGTTTTTGAAGTCATTTCATACAGAAATAATTTAAAATCCTAACTTTGCCATCTGCTTTTAGCTATGTGACGAGGAAGTTGCTAAAGCATTAAAGTTTCCTTGTCTAATATAAAGATTCCATCTACCTCAAACAATTGTTAAAGATTAAATGAAATTGTTAAAGAGTTTATCTCTACATAGAAAACTGCTCAGTAGAAGGTAGACAGGTTCTAAATTCCTCATTTTGTAGATTGTCTTTAATCCTTTTTGGTAGATGTTTGCAGCTCCTCTCTTACAACACACAGCCATTGAATATTTCCCTGCCACCATCTGCAGCTTTATATTTTTAAAGCAATCTGTCTTATTTGACTTTTGGAACTCACCACTCCTTCTGTAGCTGATGGTGGTAGATAAACTTTTTTACTACTATCAGTACAAGACTATGGTCAGTGTGTAACAGAATGTGTCTTTGTAGTAATGTTTTATCTCATAAAACATACATATTTCATTTTTCAAGAAATATGTATGAACACGATTCCATTTTAACTTCATAAACTTTGGTTTATAAGATTCTGAATCTGTATGGTACACTTCATAATACCTTACCCTTTTTTCCCCTCCAAGAAAATCTTGACTTTTTTGCTGCTGATGGTTATTTTTATCTTAAAAATTGTAAGTGATGTTTACTTAATTACAGAATTGTTTTTCTTGTTTGCCTATGAAAGGGGAGACCATGTGTATTTACTACTGCCTTTTGAAATTCATCGAAGTATTGACTAAATAACCTTTAAACTTCATTCCCAACATTGACTCATTACTTAATGTGGAAAAACAACATTTTCTGACCAATATAAATCTAATCAATTTAGCCCTTGACTAATTATTTTGTTTCAGGGATAAGAGGCATTCAACCTAAACATAGATTTATCTCAATATGAGAATAATGAAGTTCAGGCAGTACCAGGTGCAAATCAGTGTTCTAAAAACTGAAATAGCATAGTTAGGGTTAATAGTACTTTCTGAACACTTTCTAGTCTGTATTTTTCTTATACCTGTTTCTGAATTATATATTGATAGAAATTATGACTTTTAACTACTGGTTGAAATTATGCTCATTCTGAATTAGTCTTTTTAAGTTTTCATTTGACTCTTTTTGATTATGCTTTCCTGTTAGTATTTCATAGAAATTGAGAGGTGCCTTGTTACCATAAAATCAGTACCAATGAGAACTATGAGGTTGTATATTATACACTACCAGTATTATAGAAAAGACAGGATCATAGTCATAGCTGTGAACTGACTGCTGGTAGATTATTGGCTTGGTAGGATCAGCATCTGTGGGTAGGCGTGGGATGGTCTAGAAGATGAGGCCAGAGCAGGAAGCTGCTATTGTGTAGTACTTGGCTTTATTCCACTGCTAGTCAAAAGCAACAGCTTGCAATAGTAGAGCCAAGCTGAAGCCTAGAAAGTAGGATGAACTGCAAGAAAAGGGGAACCAGTAGTTAAAAGTCATTCTACTTCCTTATTTAAGTAGGTTTTTCCCCCCTGTTGGTGCATCATGTTTTAATCAATAATTTTGTTCTTCATTGTTGAAATATTCCTTTTACTTTCCACCTCTGATTTTTTTTATTGCTATAATTTCAAAAGTAGTCATGAAATACGCTTTTAAAGTTCCATAAATCAGACACCCTTATATACCCAAATGCATATCTGCTGCCATTAGAGAGCTCTCTTATTAAAAAATTGACTGCAAAATTTGGTGTGTTGAAAATGTATCCATGGAATTCAGGAACATGTTATTTTGACTGAAATTTGGCCCAAGTATGAGTTGCTCTGCACTGTTCAGATTAAAAACATTTTTAAGTCACAGTCTGCAATAGTTCTCTCCTGGTCCCAAATCTGCTATGATCATATGCTGGAAAATCTGCCAGTCTCTTTTTAATTTTTGTGACTGCTGTTATGAATTTAAAGTATGTGATGTTACTTGTAGGCATCTAATTTCAAAGATTCTAAGCCATGACAAGTTACCACTGAGGACAATTTTTTTTGTGACTATATTTTTTTAGCCTAATTTCATTTCTTTCTACAACACAATTGTATTATTTAGAACTCAAGTGTAAAATTTTATTTTTCAGTGTAATGTTAATGTCATTTTTGTTAAGTTTGCCAGTTTCCAGTATATTTCCATGTGCGTTTTATAAGTTTTAGAGGAAATAGTTATATTAATTTTACATAAAATTTTCAGACTGAGTATTTTAATTTGTTTAATCCACATAAGTTTTTGAGAGGTCTAACTTACAGATGAAAAGGGTAGCAGAAGTTAGAAACAAGATTTAAGTAAAAGGTGTGAAAGACATAAAGATAGTGGACAATGTTATAGATAACCTACCACATGCAAGTACAGCTGAACCTTACTTGAACTGGAATAAGGAACTAAAGTCAGGAACTCAAGTAACATTCCTTTTCTTTACTCTTTCCCTCCTTCCTCAGTCTCCTTTCTACAGACAGGTTCTTCTGCTTACTCATAGGTTTTGCTTCTCATAGTGCTAGTTTCCATGTGACTTTTGTTTGTTGGTGTTGATTTACCCACCTGCCCTCTTCCCTTAACAGGAACTTTAGATTTTATATATGTGTTTCTTAGTAAAATTAGAGCATTTAGGTGACTGGAGGACTGAATGAAAAGGGAAGAAATAAGGAAGAGGATGGATTTATAATAGCAATCTGTAAAGGCAAAGAAAGTGAGATTTTAGCGCGCGCCTGTAATCCCAGCTACTTGGGAGGTGGAGGCTAGGAATCACTTGAATCCACGGGTTCAAGACTATCCCAGGCAACATAGCAAGACCTAGTCTCAAAAAAAATAGCCAGGTGTGATGGTGCGCCTGTAATCTGAAGCTACCTGGGAGGCTGAGACTAGGGATCACTTGAGTTCATGGGTTCAGGACTACCCTGGGCAACATAGTCAGATCAGGGCAACATAGCAAGACCTAGTCTCTTAAAAAAAAAAAAAAGAATTTTGGGCCTAAGATTTGATATGTGTTTACACTACTAGTGGAAGCCTAAACAGAGCTTGAGTGCAAAACTTTTAATTTCAAAATATTATTTCTATGTCTTTGTGATCCATCAGATATAAGTGTTGATTATGAATATTGTCCTTTTATTTGGCATTTTATATTTCTTCCAGAGTTGAGAATAATCTTTCTTACACATAGTATTAAAATTTTCTTTAATTGTGTTGCATGTACAATTTGCCTATACTGTCATTAAGCTATACTCTGCATATCTTTAGTATCATTTGTATCCTAGGTAAAAAATCCAAATAAATAAAGATGTTTGCCAATATTCCTATTTTCTTAGCTGCTAGTTGTACATACAGGTATCTAGATTTATTAAAAGTTAAAATTGTATAACAAATGCTTTAAAATGAATCCCTTTTCAGCCTCTTATCAAAAGGTTTAACTAAAATTTAAGTATTCCTAGGCTTCACAACAAGAAAACCATAAACTCACAAAATTTCATAAAAACAAAATAGCTATACACCTTAATAAATGCAAACAATTATGGGCTTCTTATTCAAGGCCCTGATGTTATATTCATAAATGCAGTTATCCTCCCCCCCCTTTTTTAAACATAATTATAAAAGCTTATAATCTAATGGCAGAAACACTGAGAAAAATAGGAAACACCAGGGAAGTTTAAGGAATCTGTCCTGGTTGTGGGAGGAATAGATGGGATGACCCTATTTATTCTTAGAGTAAGTGACCCCTAATTTCACTAAAAGAAGGTAAGTAGCTAAACCACTAGGGCAAGCAAACAATCAGAATGTGTCTCAACTAGTACATGTGAGTGAATTCTAGTCATTCCTTTTTGGTAAGGGTGGAAGAGTAATAAAGGATTATTCTTTTCATCCTTTTTAGTTGTATCAGTCACCTGACTGATCTCAACTTCATTGTCCTGCCTTAAAGAAATTGGACATTTGTTAGAAGAAGCAAGCAGTAAAATTTACCATCTTAACTATTTAAATGTATACTTCAGAGTCACCAAATTTATGGTGCAGCCATTACCATCATTCATTTTTAGAACTTCTTCTTCATCTGTATTCATTAACAGTAACTCCCCAGTTTTCAATGTCCCTCTCTCCCCTGTAACCTATTTATTGTAAATAATGTGGACATTTGTGGGTAGGTATCTGTTTTAATCTATCAGTTCTACAAGAATTGATTTTAGGCATAAACCTAAAAATGAAATTACTACAGTAGTTTGAAATTTATGACTTTTTGGTTTTTTTGAGAAAGTGTCTTCATAGCACCTACACCATTTTACATCCCCATCTCCATATGGTGAAAATGCTTGTCACTTTGCATTTCTTAACAGCAAAGTTTAAGGTTTTTTTTTTTTTTTTTTGAGACTAGATCTTGCTATTTTTGCCTGTGGAACCACAGGCTCACGTTGTCCGGGGTACCACGGACTCAAGCAATCTCCCAGGTAGCTAGGATTACAGGCGCACACCACCACACCCAGATACTTTTTGGGGACTAGGTCTCACTTTTTTGCCCCACAGGTGGGATTCGAATCGTGACCCCCAGACTCTGCCGCAACTCCATAAGCTGTCATTTACAGGCATGTGCCACCATGCCTGGCTCTTGGCGTTTTATTTTTGTGTTTTTGATGAAATTACCAGGGTCCAGCTTAATTCTTTAACATGTGAATACCCAGATTTTCTCAGCATTGTTTGTTCAAAAGAAAAGATTGTCCTTTCTCCATTGAATAAGCTTGTGGCCCTTTTTTTTGACTCCAGTTGGCCATTTATTCTAAAATTTATTTCAAGCCTCTTCCATTTGTCTATCCTGGTGTAACACTTTTGTTTACTTGGGGGTCACAACTTTTTTTCTCACATTTTACAGTGAAATTTGTGCAAGTGATTGTTAACTGTCAAGGTAAATCATAAGCAATGATAATAACATTTTACTATTCTTCTCTACTGTTGAAATTTTCTGAGGTTGTTTTCAGTCTTTGGACTATTGCTCCTGTCATGAAAGTTTCTGGACTTAGACCTGTCTTTTGAGAAGGTATGTTTTTAAGATTCACAGAAAGAAAGATCCAGTAATTCCTGAACTATAGCTTGTCATTTATTGCAATGTACCAATCACTTTGCTAGATAGTAGGAATTTAAAGACCTGGTTCTCTTTCAGGTCATGGGGAGAGACATAAATGTATTTATAGAATCATGCAAACATTTCTGTAGAGACATGTACATAGGTACATAGTGTTCAGTGGTGTGGAATCAACTGTTGGAGTAATACCAGCTATTTTTTTTCTTGATATTGAAGACAGGGATTAGAAAAAGCAAAGAGTTAAAGCTGATAGTTTTGCTCTATAGAGTGCTGTATCCGTATTCTCCAGTGAAACAAATAGGTTTATGTATATGTGAGCAAGTATGTGGACCTTCAACTGATTGAATGGCACACATTATAGAGCAAAGTCAGTTGGTTTGGTTTGCCTTTATGTCTACTACCGGAAATTAACCATATATTAAAAAAGCTTTTATATTAACATCTAGACTGGTGTTTGACCAAACAGCTAGATACCATAGCTTAACCAACTGACACATAAAATTAGGTTTTACGGATGCTGTTTGATTCTTTGCCTTGTAGTGAATTGTAAAATGATAGGTATCTCTGGTTTTTGCCACTGTTAAATACCTCTGGCACCTCTTTTCAGACATGCTGATGAAAAGGCATACCCCCACATTTCAAAAAACAAAAACCCCCTCTTTATTTGAAACTATCTGACTGTAGAGTATATATTTACATGTTAAAAATATATTTACATTCTATGAAAAATTAAGGATTAAAGCATTAATTTCTTTTCTAGTGTTTTTAAACTGGAACCTGGTACTCTGAGTGGGAATAACATGTTATTTTCAATTGACTCTTCTCCCATTTATGGAATAGCCATTTTGGAAGTATAAAATACTGATTTCACAGGGGTGAAAAAGACACTGGGTACACAAGTTCTCATGTATATAAAGTCTAGGTCTAAGCCTTTAAGCATCCAGTGTACAGGTTTTAAAAACCTGATATCTAAGATACCTCAAGATGATGGGGTTTTAGCTTGTTTCCTCCCATAGTCACTTCTGTTCTACTTTCAAGGAATTCATTTCTGTCACCTCAAAGTTTCTTCTACAAAACTATTCCTAATATTTGTTGATATGTTAACAGACAATTTTTGTATCAGCTAGCATGTGACCGGAATATTGTTAGTGTTGCAAAGGATTTGAGAGACTGCTTTAACCAAAAGTGTGTAGTTAGTGATGTTCACTACCAACCCTTTGATGGTCTTGATCCATTCCAAGGTGTGTCTTTTCCCTTTGACAAGTGCTTAAAAATACACATATTAGTATTTAAATGTTTTATGAATTCAGGGTGGGTATGGCACTCACCATATATGAAGTTCTGTCTTTTGCCCAGAACGAGGACTTAACAGCATCTGTTTTAGTATTAATAGTACTAAAATCAATTGACTTACAGGTTAATTAAATTTTAAAATATGGATAAGAGCCTAAATCACTGTACAGCAGTGATAGAAGAAATTGCCCAAGTTTATTGCGATTCTGTTTGAAGATATGTAATCATATTTATAAATAGATGTATCATTTTAGGAATTGTGACTGGGGGAGACATAGTATGCATCTGTTAAATTGTCAGTGTATACCAACTTGTGCTCAGATCCCAATTCTGTTTATTTTCTGAAAAGCACGGCAATGCATATATCTAGTTAATTTTTCTTTATCTATAAAATTAAGCTTATAATGCCCACCTCATGAGAGTTTTGATACTGCCAGTGAGATAATATGTATAAAAGGACTTTGTGTCCTATAACATGTTTTTGCAATAAAGAGAATAGACATGGTAGAGTTTAGAAAATAAATAGATCTGATAATCTTAGTTCATGGCATGTATACTTTAAAGAAACTGATTTCTATCTTGGAACAGTCTTAGTGTTTATTTTCTCCACTTTCATTCCCTAAATTCTATACCATCCATTATTGATAGACACTGTTAACATGTGGCTAGTTAAATAAAAATTAAGTGGAATAGAATTTTTAAATACCATACTTTATATTTTCAAGTATCCAGAAAGCTATCACTGCAGAAAAGTATTTTTGGGACGCTTTACTCTAAATGCTTAATATGGCAGGAAAATGTTATACTTGTGTGTTTTAGTGCCATTGTAATGTATCCAGTGTCAGTTGGAATTTAGTACCAGTTGGAATTCTTTTCTGTGCTTTTAAGCTTCCATTTCCTAAAGCAATTTTTCCAATTTGTCATTACTCAGCTTCCTCCTTTTTTCTTAGCAGATGATATTTCTCCTATAGCACAGAGGAAATTGAGGTTACACACTTATTTGTAAAGGTTACTCCTTTAACTTCCTGTCTTTATACCTGTTTTTGCACTTTTTCTTACCTCCTTTTCTCTTCAATTTTACAAATATTTATTGGACAGCTGGTATATCCCAGAAACTATTTCTAGGTATTTCAGATACAGTCTTCAGAAAAGCAACAGAAAATCTCTGCGTTTATATAAATTTACCTTTTGGTGGGAAGAGGCAGACAACAAAATAGCTATTTCAGTAGATAGGTAAGACCATTAGTATTATGGAGAAAAAGTAAAATTTGTACATGTTAGCTGAAACAGAAAACAAACATAGAAAGACCCTAAAATGAAAGCATTTAAAGAATAGCAAGGAAAACTGTGGAAATTACTAGAAAATCAAGAATTATAGAAGATTTATAGAAGATTAATCGGGGCTTGTAGGCTTTCCTAAATAGGTTTTTGTTCTTATTATTTAAGTAGAAGGTGTTTGTTCTGATTATTGGAGTGAAAACCTTTGGAGGGTGTTGAGTTGAAAGGATGATATGATAAAAGCTTCCCCCAAACTTCCATCCCTGCCAGATAATTTAAAACATATACTGGCATAGAACAGTAAGTGAATTCACAAGCACCTGTCATAGGGCATGAAGAGTTAATCACTTTCTGTTTCGCAATATCAGGGAAGAGTGTGTGTTTGGTGTTCTGGGTTACCATCATAACTTAAAAGGAAATTCCCACAGTGTCCAGAATCCTTGATGTCCTACAGATGAAGACACAGGATGTCTTCAAATTCTTTGCAGCAGGACCCCATGTATGTTGCACCAATTTTTATTTACAAGTGGAACAGAATATGTACAAAAGGAAAAGTAAAATGAAGGCATCTACATCATCAATTTTTAAGAGAACCTGGGAGAAATTTTTGTTGACAGCTTATGCCATTGTCATTGAAAACCCTGCTAATGGCAGTATCATGTTGTTCAGAAATACTGACCAGCAAGCTGGACTGAAGTTTGCTGTTGCCACTGGAACTAATCAATTGCTGGTTGCTCCTGGAACCTTCACTAACCAGATATAGGCAGTTCTCTGGAAACCAAGACTAGGTGGTTACTGATCCCAGGGCTGACCATTAACCTCTGACAGAAGCTGCCTACCATTTGCTTTGTGTAACACAGACTCTTCATCTGTGCTATGTGGACAGACTTCTTTTCTTCTCTAATAAGGGAATGCACTCAGTAGGTCTCATGGTGAATGCAGATCCTGAAATTTCTGTGTCCTTGTGTCACTATCTCCTTTGGCCACCAATGGGGGATTACACCTGATCTCTGCTTCTACAGAAATCCTGAAGAGATTAAAAAGGAACAGGCTGCTGCTGAAAATGGCTGTAACCAAGGAGGAATTTCTAGGTGAATGGATTGCTTCAGCTCCCAAGTTACTCTTACTCAACCTGAGGTTGCAGACTGGTCTGAAGATATGCAGGTGCCCTCTGTGCCATACTGATGGCAGATGTGCTCAGCCTGCCGCTAAGACTGGTCTTAACAGCTCTCACTACTCAGGCCATTGAATGGGTTGGAACAGCTACTGAGTGCTCTTATGTTTTTCTTCTTCAAACTCTTAAACAGAAAAGGTTGACAGTAAATAGAAAGTTTTTAAGAAACAAAAATCACCAATTTGTGGTCAACTATTTGGTCTAACTGTTCCTTGGATATTATTTTAAAAACAAACTCACACCTCCCTGTGTGCCCCGCCCCCCTCTCTTTCTTTCTCTTTCTCTGTATGTGTCGTGCATGTATTTAAGCAAGAATAAACAAATAGGACTACATCAAGCTAAAAGCTTAAATAGAATGAAGTAAATCACAGAAAGGAAAAAGCCTAGTAATTAAGGAAGATTAAGAGATGAAGAAACTCTTCACCACAGAAGACATACAAATGGCCAACAGACACCTAAGATAATCACCAATTAATTTAGGAAATGTTAATCAAAATAGCACCTCACACCTGTGAAAATAGCTATTGACCAAAAGTTAAGAAGCAGCACATGTTGGATATGGAGAGAAGGGAATCCTTTCCAGTCCCACACATTGATGGAGCTGTGAAGATAGAGAATACTATTCCATACAATGGAATACTATTCAACTACAAATAAATAAATAAGCAAATGAAACCCAGCTACTACTATAGAGAATACAGGTGAAATAAAACAAAAACAAACTCTTGGGTTATAGCTCCTATTAGTGGTTACCTGAAGAAATGGAAAGGGGCTCTATTTATTGAAATTTACTTGTTATAATTCAGTGTTAACTTCGATTAATAAAAATTAGAGTATGCTGATGTTGGATTGAGAACTTAACAGCACAAGCGATTACAAAACTAAAAATAATTATAATTCAAATTTTGCCCCTTTGATACAGTTTGGTGTGGAGGCAATACACTTTTATTAGTAGTAATCAGTGATAGTCATGAGTATTGATTTTAAAGATCTTAAATTATTGTTATTTAATGAAAGAATGTTAGAAATATTTTCATTCAGAATTAGTAAAAATTTGATAAATTTGTTAAGATATTTGTGGTCAGAAACTGTAGTTATTGAATTCCTGTTCAGTTATGATTTCTTTCCTTTGTTACAGTTTTATTATTCTTTTAGGAATAGCAGAACAGTGTCTAGCTATCTAGAAACTCCCATTGTGCATACTGTCTTCCTCAACAGTAACAGAATCAAAATGTTCTTGTATTACATACTTTAGATTGTGGTTTTAAGTCCTTCCCCCTTTTTTTGAATAGCAGTTCGATTCTCATATATTTGCATTTGCTATACATAGAGCACCAAAAAAGAGGATCACATAATAAAAGACTTAAAAGTCCACCTGGCTGATGGAAGTCTATCATGTTATAAGGCTTGTTGATTTTTTCAGTTTAAGTAGATGGTCACGCTATAAACAAGTCATTAACACAATTGTATATTCAGTGTCACTATTGGTTTTTAATCTAGAAAATATTTTTGAGTGCATTACAAACATTATACAAGCACATGATTTTCTTTCTTAGGTTGACCCACCCTCCCTCCCCTTTTTATTTTGGGGTTGGAGGAGGAGGAACACAAAGTGTTGGACAGCAGTCATAGCTGGAATCACCCAGGAAAAGAGGGTTTTTAAGTTGGGCTGTTCTGAACGAGAATTTTCAGTTGCCACATTGGAAAACATTAAACCAGTTCCCAAACCTTCCTGATTTTGTTCAGTTGTAAGTTTGAGGAAACTGCAGTTAGTAAATTGTGGTTGGCAGATGCTGTAAGCAGGTGACTCAATAAGTTGAACTCCTATGACTCAGCTGTGTAAAAGCCATTCTGATAAATAGCTTGAAAGAAAAATTGCCTCCCAGACTTTTGAACTGCCATAAAAAGTTCAAAACTATTACTATATCACAAAGAATATTAACATGTGGCTTTAGAAGGAAACACATTTTCCTTCAAGTGGTTTTAAAAGCTTTACTTAATTGTTCTGATTTTTACTCTGGTGATTCTAAGAGGACTTTACACCAGGGATAGCAAGTTGTAGTTAAAAGCAAAAATGCTACAGCTTTGGATAAAAAGTGTTTTCAAAGAAAATATTTTTTGAAAGGTCTGTTTCAGTTGGAAAATGAGCAGAGAAACACAAATGGTATTTATTTAAAATTAATATGAAAGTGTTAAAATTCTTTATTTTGAACCTTGATGTAACTGAACAAATAAAAGAAGTATGTATTTGTTCTGTTAGATTTTGATATATAATATGTATGTTAATGTTGGGTATCCCCTTACTAAATCTTTCTTGATAATTTGATAAATTAGTCTTTTGTTTATGATTTTGCAAATGTTGGGATATTCCTGTGAACTAACTTTAATGTAGCAGTTACTATTTTCTATATTTAAAATAGCAGTGAAATAACTGTTTTACCTAGATTTTCTTTCATTTTATGTGAACCTATTATAAATGACATAAGTCAGTTATGTAAAACCTGAGGGAGAATACTAAAAGTTTGATCCATACAAGTGTATGGATTGGGAAAACGTTAGGAGAGGAAAACTTTGACACCAGACCGATGCTTGCTGATTTGCCTTCAAGCCATGAGATTTAAAGTCTTATTTCCCCATTGTATACTATACTCTTCACTTCTTTGTCTTTGTCATAAATTAGTTGCCCATATATGTGTGGTTTTATTTCTGGACTCTGTTTCACTGATTCTGTTCCTGTTTTTATTCCAATACCATAGTGTTCTGATGTCAATTTGTAGTATAGTTGGAGTTGGGGAGCAAGCATGATGCTCCCATCTTAATTTTTTATTTTTCTCAGGATTATTTTGGCCATGTTGAAGTCTTTTGTGGTTTTATACATTATTTGTATTTTCTTGTTCCATATCTTTTGACTTTCTGACTATCCTCTTAGGTGAATTAATTATGTAATCATATCTACTGTCCAGATATGGGATCAGGCTACAGAATTTTAGCTGTACTAATCCTCTGAAATTAATTACAACAGTATTTCTCTTGTTTTTATAGCTAATGGTAAATTCTCACTGTTAACAATTTAATATAATATGTATATATGTATGTATGTGTGTATATGTATGTATGTGTGTGTGCATATATATGCATATATATGTGCATATATATGCACAACTATATATATATATATATAGTTGTTTTTACCTTGTAAAATTGCCTTTCCAAAAATGAAACTAAGAGCCATGAAATACATGGTATATTAAAGTGTTCAAAAATTTGGCAAGTTATTTTTATCATTTACAAACAGGGATATTTTAGAAAAGTGATAACATATTTTATAATATACTGACAGTGACTAAAATAATGACAAAGACTTGAGAAGTAACACTGTAAAAGTAATTTCTTCAGAAAAGTAAAAGAAATAGTTTTTCTCGTAATTATAGCACAGGCCCACCTATAAATTGCTTGACCTCAGTTTTTGCTCACTCAATTCCTACAGCCGTTCAGTGCCATTGAATAATATACTTCGCCTTGACCCTGAGGCACGCGATCTATACAACAGAATAGGAATCAGAATTGGTTAACGCCTAAATTTATGCTTTATTCTATTTTGTGTACATTCAGTCTCTTTTGCCTTTTTTTGTTTGTTTTTTATTTTCGATCTATAAAGCTTCTAATAATCTTGACTCTGAAATACTGAGTTTAGGATATATACACAGAACTAAATAGTTTCTTAATGAATATAAGCATTTATAATTGTGCCTTAATTTGAAATTTTAGCAAAACTATGTCTAGAAAAGTTTAACTTTTATTATAATGTATTATGAAAAAATAAAGTTACCAAAACTGACAATACAGATTGTGTAAGAAAAATTTTAGAATGATATATCATTAATCCTAATGTAGTAGAAACTATCAAGTGAATTATTTGAAAAATATTGTTCTTTTACTGATAGTATTTAGAAACAGTTTTGTGGCAGGATGTGGTGACATTTTCTTCCTCTTCAACCCCAATCATTTTCTTTTTCAGTGTGGCATATATTCAGCCCATTGGAGGAAGTAGAGAAATAAAGACTTAACTCTATATTTGTCTGTTTGGGTCCTCCCCACCCATTTCCCCTTTTCTCTCCCCTTCCCTAAATGAATATCTGTGCTCCTTTAGAGACAGTTGTGAGATCATTGATTTAATCTCATACAGAGAGAGGTAATATACTTTCTCATGTGTATTGTATGAAAAGAAGTTAGTTTTCAATATTTTAACCACAGATCTTATAAATGTATACCTCATGTTTATAACCCTGTAAACCAGCCATGCAAAGACAACTCAAAACTGCAATTGTATTTGCGGTGCTCATTTCAAAAACCTAGTTTATTTAATTTCTGGCCTTTCATAGTAGAATTTTGCCAGCTCTTGCTTTAGATCTTGAAAATATATGGAAATACTGACTAGGAGCTACAGTTACAGATGGTTTAGACAGCTGTGCTTTTTGAAGATCTTTGTAGTAACTTTCAGATTTTGTGAATTTCCTATCCTGATAATTCTTTATTAACAAAGTAGATTCTTTACTGAGTTGTACAAGAATTGCTTTAATTACAGTTGGTGTGCTACTTTTGTCATATATGGAACTTATATATATATATATATTTAACCTGGTAGCAAGTTAAAAAATGGATTGTAAGGAAAGCTATCATTGTAGTTTTGTGGAAACGTGGATTTAAATTACGATTCAGGCAAAATGGTATGACAGAGCAGGTGCAATCACCTAACCTAACACTCAGAGCTCAGATAGTTGCTTTTGTGGTAACACTTTCATAAAGTGTAAGTGTGATTTTTATGGGGGAAATTTAATATAAGATTTAAGATGTTGTGACAGAAATCAAGGATTTTTTGCAAGGTGGAAATTTATTCTAAACATTAGTAGTTTGAAAACACATTAAGTTACTCTATCAGAAATTATTCATAGGGAGAGAAACGCTTGTTTTGTGATAATATTTTATATCTTAAAATGAAAGTGATCTTTTACACATTAGGACTTTAATGCCTATCAGCAAAGTTATCTAGATAGAAATTAGCAGGTGGTAGTATGTTGGTGGTAGTATGTTATTACCTAATTAATGCCTCTGCTGTCTCTTCTGTTCAATCCAGTATTATGTGTGTAACTTAAAGAAAAAAATTAGTAAGGAGCACTTTGTTACAAATCTCATACTTGAGTGTTACATTTTGGACACTCACAATGCTGTTACTATTAGCCCTAACCAGGCATATCTGAATGTTTTAATGCTGTGATCTATTTTTATATCATTGTGTTTTCTTATATCATTGTTTTTTTCTTTTCAACTGAGATGAAATAAAGAACCATCTAAAAAACAAATTAATACAGTGGCCTTACTGTCAAAACAGGTTGCAACTGGATTTTAGCCTAATTTTTTGACTAATGCTGTTTTTCCTTTTCCAAAAAAGATTATATTATTTGGTACACATGAGACCTGTTTTTCATCGTTCCATCATATTGTTTACCTAGAAAAAGTACAGCATTTGGCAATTTGTTGGTCATAACTAAGTCACATTGATAAAGCAGTTACCTTCTGTTTCATGTGTCTGGATTGTAAGATTGCACAAGTTTAACATCCTAAGTCTTCCCTCTTTGATAAGTGTTAGACTAACATTGCTGCATATGGAATATATTTATATAACCAATGTGGGTAAGTTACAGAAAGATAGCATTCATCTGAAGTTTTTCAGTTCTTTTGACCCATTCTGACTTCTTATACTGTTCACTTTCATCTATTACATTTAATGTTAGAGATAATTTTTTTTACTTTTTAGTAACTACAACAGCTCTGCAGACATTTCTTATAGCAAACAACTAAACAAGTATTCTTTAATTTTGTTTCATTTTTTTTAAGAAAATAAAATTTTAATAAAAAAATTAATACAGTATAGATTCTGGGGGCCCCACTCTAAGCCTCTGAAACTCAATTGCAAGATGTGGAGGTTGGGATTTGACTTCTTCTAAGTATATCCATGTTATCATAAAATTATCAAATTTGTCATTTTTAATTGATGAATAATATTCCATAGTGTATTATGTACCACATTTTTTTCATCCAGTCATCTGTGTTGGGCCATTTAGGTTGCTTCAAAGTCCTTGCAATTATAAATAGTGCTGCAGTAAACATCTGAGCACAGGTGCACAGGTGTTCCTTTGTACCCACATTGAGTTCTCTTTTGGGTAAATTCCCAAGAGAGCAATTGCTGGGTCAAATGGTAGTTCCATTTTTATTCTTTAATTTTGAAAGGAAGTATCAGTAAATTGGCTATTACAAATTTCTTTTTTGTTGTGCTACCTCAAGAAGACAGGGAGAGGGAGCAGGTAAAAAGAATCTTGAGTTCTGGAGCCACTGAACTATACTCACAAGTTTAGATTTCTTCCTTATATACAGACTAAACCATGGACTTCTCTAAGTATATGTCTATGTAGACAGTATAATAAATAACTTCAGTCTTAAAAAATTATGTATATTGAAGTCACCTAGCATAGTATCTGCCATGGTAAATACAAATAATAATTTCTTGCATTAAATGCCCCACTAAGTGCTCATTAGAGTTAACCTGTCTTCATAAACAGGCGACAATATGCAAACAGTGAACAATAAATAGCGCTTAGGACGACCTCATGTAGACATTTGGAACTTTTCCATAAGTGTTTTTGTTAACACAAATCTTACTTAATTGAGTTTATCATTTTTGTGATTTGCTGGAGGTTATTATTGCAGTGTGCAATATATGAATACAGTTAATGGAAGGCACAGGAGGGTACTGTTCTTTCATTACCTGAGTGACTTGCTTTTGGTAAATTAAACAATAAATAATCGTTTAGTTGTTTGATATAAGAAACATATGTCTGCAGCTGTTGCAGTTACTAATAAGTGAAGTACTGTGAAGTTTACACTGTTCAATCATGCACACTCATTTTTAAATCATTTGCATTTTGTGGAAAGCATAACTGTGACTATTCATAACTAGTCAATAGAGAAAAATAACTTCATTGGTTACTTGCTAGCACCTTTGTTAGAAGATTGACCGTTTAAACTCTTGTCAATTCCTGTAAAAGAAAAATGAGGAATATAACTTACAGAAATGCCAGTAATTCAAAGCCCTATAAGTTGAGGGAGGAGTTGAACAGTGTGAGCATCATAACCAAGCAGTGTATTGCAGTGATTTGCCTGAGTTTAAAAAATCAAATCATCCAATACTATGGATAATTCATTTTTGGATGTTTTAAGAAAACTAGTTTGAGTACTTTTTCCAAAAAGTTCACCATAAGAATATATTGAGGTAGAAAGGAGTAGATACCAATTACTGTATTGTAGGTGAGGAAATTGATAAAAAGAAATGTGATCTTATGTAAGATTTTGATGTTGAATAAAAATGTTTCGTATCCTTTTTTATTGATATGATCTGCACTAGGAAGTGAATGGTTCATTGTTGGGAAAACTTCATGATTTTGAAAACAACCCATTATTTTAACCTATTGAATAAATAAAATATAAATAAATTCCATATCTCAGCAGTTTTAAGTTGTAAAATTGCAATAAATTCCATATCTCAGCAGTTTTAAGTTGTAAAATTGCAGCTTCTGTTTTTATAAACCATTGCTATACCTGTCTATTGCTACCAGTTTAAACCGATCCCCCTGCCAAAATATAAAAACTTGGGAGTAGTAGATCTTAGTAAACTTAACAGTGGTTTCTCTATCATAAAAATCCATCCTCTTTGTTGCAAGTTAAACCCTAAATAGTGAAAAGAACAATTGAATAAAGTCGGATTAAACTATAGAAAAGTTGGAACTGCCAACACTTACAACCAAAACTCAAATGTTGGTAGGACTGTCAGGTAGCAAAGCAACTATTCTTGTGTTTGAGTCCAAGAAATGAAAGCTTGGGTAAGCTTGGGAAGTTAACATGAGATTTTAAAATCACTCGATAGAACTGTCAGAACTGTCTGAAATGTTAGTTGTTTTCTTTGAGAAGTAATTGCCTATGTTTGTCTGTCATAGGTAGTACAGCTACCTAATGTTCTCAAGAGGGTTAGTCTAAACTTTGCATATTTTCTATTCTGAAAATGATGAAAATGGCCAACGGTACAGGGTATCATTAAAGAAAAGTGGAGAAAAGCAGTTCCTAGAAAGTTTCTTGACTGAAGGCAAGAAATGATAGCCTACTTTTTGTGTGATACTCTTCTACACCAGCATTTCCTTCTGCTGTAAAGTAGCTCTTCTATATTTTTCCCCAGGGAACATAGTTTATAACTTTAAAAGCTTTTACTTCTGCTGTAAACTAGGTATAGGAAAAATGTCAGTGTTTACTTACCTATCAGAATTATTTTTAAAAATACAGAGTAGTAGTGCCTTAAAGTAGTGATGAAATGAAAGCTTAACTTTGAATAAAACTTAGAGATGATTTGGGATCCTTCTTTGTACTCTTTAGCCACACTTGACTTTTCCACATTGCCAAATTATTTTTCCATTTATCACATACAGTTTCCTTCAGTTGACATCTTTCTATTCACTGGTTTCCATGATCTGCCAAGTCCACTTTTAAAAGGACCGCCAATTGACAGTGCTGCTTTGTTGTTCTTCCCAGCTCTACTCTAGGCTCCTACCCCTGATCTCAAATGCAGGAGCAGCAGAGGTGCTTTGAGAGAGAACAGAATGTCAGAGTCCAGCAGGGGAGCAACAGATTGTGGGAAACCATGTGACTCTGATTCACATCTCCAAGGAGAGAGAACCCGTTGTTTCTATGTTTAGATCCACCCTGTTATGAGGATAATACCATCCGTAATGTAATTTTAATTGCTTGGATGCATTGACAATCACTGACTTAGAAAAATAAAACTTCTAGCAGTGAATTTACTAGTTAGGTTATATTTAAATCAAGATAGTGGACAATGATGAGCTTTAAAACTCTTTAATTTTTTTGGCATTAATGGAGAGAGACTGATGCAACTATGTGTATGTGTTGTCAGTAAATTAATTCAACTTGATTTTTCTTGCTGCTAACTTTAAATGATCTGATATTTGGTTTGTATACTGTTTCATAAATGGTACCCATAAAAGGTAATTTAAACAAAACCATGCTCAAAGTTAGAAATCACATAAATTTAAAAATTCTGATTTTAAGATCTTGTTTTCAAAGATCAGATCTTACCACAGATTAATGTCTTGTGCTATTATATAATTACTGGTGAAGTATATACCTTATGAATTTGTATTTTTATGTACATTTAGATCAAGGAATTTTTTAAATAATTTATATATAAATTTCACATCTTTGTAATCCTCAGGGTTTGGTTTGCCCACCACCTTCCATTCCTGACTGTTCCCACCCTCTTCCCTTCCTGACTGTTCCCACCCTCTTCTTCCCCTTGCACCCCACCCTGAGTTGTGTACTTCAATTTGGTTGATAACTTGTTTTGACTTTTCCTCGTGGCTTTTTGTCTATTTTTCCTACGTCCCATATAGATCAAGGAATTATTTTTAGGCTTTAGAATCTATAGAAAGGAAAGTTGGTAACACTGAATTTAAGAGAGCTTAACCTGGCCCTTTCTCTTAATCTGTAATTCTAGGACGACATAGACAGCCTAAACCCAGTTCTCAGGGACAACCCACAACTTCTGGAGGAAGTGAAAATCTGGGTAAAGGAGCAAAAGGTTCAGGAGATTTTTATGCAAGGTAATTATTTTAAAGTTATTCTTTAAGGGAACAGTGCTACTGGAAAATTTTGATACTAGGTTTTGCTAGTTCAGTTCTATGCAGTACAAAAGGGGAGAGACCCTTGCTAATTTGTCATATATATGTCACAAATTATTATAGTTTACTGTTATTGTCCATTTTATATATATAGGTATAAATACTTATGTAAATAAGCATAAATACTTACATAAGTATATTTTTATAAATGAAAATAACAGCAAAATTATATATATAACAGAAAGTAACAATTATAGTGAGAAATTAATAATGTTACAGTTTATTGATTAATTTGAACTAAATGTCTGGCATGAAATTATAACCATTAAGTGTTTTATTGATAAGCAAATTTACATACTAGTTATATCCTAAGGAGAAAGGAAACTTGTTTTGCAGGAGAGGGTTACCCATCAAAGTGATCATTGATTTCTTTTGAAGAATGTATTGGAATCATCTGGTTTTAGGACATACTCCTCACAGTGATAGTGTTATTGCTTGTTGCCTTTTTAAAGATAAGTTACAAGTTTGTCTTACAACACATTATCTTCAGTTTTTTCTATCAGTAAAATTATGTATTGTCAATATAAGCTTTTGTGAAACTGAGACAATATGGAAGGTATTGGTGTTTTGATTAATGTTTTTAATAAGGAATGTTGTTAAATTCCCATATTTACATTAACAGTCCACAGCTTCTGTGCCATAATTTGGGCATCAGTATAGACAGTCTCAAAGTTTTTGCTCTTGTGTGTGTGTGTTGCAGGGTGTGGTGGGGGTTGTTTACAACATCCTCTAGTAATTATCAAACCTGGGCATGTATCTTAAAAACTGGCAAGTATTGAACCATTAAAGGTATGGCTATTCTCTAATTGGAAGACCATAGCTTAAGAATCAGGAGAAAAATTTAGTTCTAGCGCTACTGCTTAATCTTTTTGTAATTTTTTTTGAAAGGGAAAGCAATATTTACAATCTCAAAAGCACTTGTAAATTAATACACTATTAAGATGTACTGGTTTTTTCCTCACAGTTCTTGCTAAACTTCCAAATATTTGACATTACCCATGAATTGAAGATTTTTTTTTTTAATCATTATCTTCTGTGGCGTTTTTGTTTTAATAGGCCTATTGGAGAGAGAGAGAGAGAGAGAGTGTGTGTGTACACAAAATGTTCCTTTTAAAGACGTGTATTTTCAGTAAGTTTGATTCGGAAGTACCCCATTTTCTTTATTTAAAAAAAAAACATTTTGGTGCCATGTTTATAAAATCACATAATATGTTTTTAAAGACTTTTGGCAGCTTTTCTTAACTGGAACAGAGGAGTCAGATTTTGTAGTTGCTTGTGGTAAAGTTTTGGCAGGTAGACAATTCAAACATTGGTTTTGAAATTATCTTTTTATTTTCAACCCAGGTGGTCATGTACCCAGCCTTGTCAGTAGCTTTGTGACTACTTTCTAGACCACATTAACTTTAAAAAATCATGATCCCAGATGTACTTTCTGATAAGTACTTTATTTCTACTGAATTTGGAAGTGTATGTGTGTATGATAAATCAAAAGATCTGTCTCTAAAATATATTCACTTGTCTTATAATCCAGCTTTTGAAAAACTAATATTTGGCTCTTAAATTACTCATCTATCATCTAGTTCTTGTTTTTCCTAAAGATAGTTCTTTAAGACTTCTATTAACAGGTAAATGCTTGTAGTTCGTTAGTCTTTGAAAAAATCAAGTTGTAAACTTTTATTGCATATTAAAATGAAGTTTTTTAAAATGTCAGCACAGGCAGATATGAAACATTTTGAAAACCTTTAAAAAAACTGTATTGAGAAAAGCCAGACTTAAAAAGAAAAAAAAAACAAACAAAAACAAAAAAACCATGTTTGGTGAAAAAAGGGGAGACATCTTTAGGTAAAAATAATAAAAACACCATGCAACATAGTTAATGCAAATAGTTCTGGATCTCGATTAGGCAAAAAGCAAGCACTTGTGGTCTTCAGTTCCAGTGCTTCCTTCATTTCTTATTTCTGGCGTTTCATATTTATTTATTCTTGTTGGATAATAATACCAGATGATGGTAAAGATAGTAAGCCAGCACTTACATTATCTTGCCCTGTTCAACCTTGGAAGAAGATGAATTCTCAGCAGGTGAATTGACTTTAAAAGGTCATTTTTCAATGAAAGTGTCTTCTTTGAAGATAACCCTATTAATTATGTTTGTGTTTTTAAAGGTCCTTATTCCTTAAATGGATACAGAGTAAGAGTATATAGACAAGACTCTGCCACCCAGTGGTTTACTGGCATAATTACTCATCATGATCTCTTTACTCGCACCATGGTCGTTATGAATGATCAGGTAAGTAATCTAACTAATATTTTTTAAAAGATACTGAAATCCAAATAGATGGTCCATACCCTTCACCCCCACAGAATGAATCAGCAAATTGATACTAACTTTCACCTCTACAGTTTATATAGTCATGCAATCTTAGTAAGTTTATCTGTGTTGCATAGGGGTTAGTTTGGCTTGAAGGGAGATAGTGATTGCAAATTGTTTTCAGTGCTGAAAAGATCAGTCCTGAAAGTAGAGGCATCAGATCTTTTACTTGATCTCTCTCTCCCCCCTCTCTCTCTCTTTCTCTCTCTCCCCTCTCTCTCTCTCTTTCTCTCTCTCCCCCCTCTCTCTCTCCCCCTCTCTCTCCCCCCTCCCTCCTTC
>PVHY01019322.1:0-27602 GCA_004024945.1 Uropsilus gracilis
GGCTAATTATGAACACATGTTACAGTGACTTCCAGGCAATCACAGGACTGTTTGCCTGTAAGTCATTACCTTGCTTTGGGACTGGTATTGCATCACACTCGAGGCTTTGTTAGAGTAACCTTCAAACACTTGAGTGAGGCATCTAGAGGCGTTTGGAGATTGAGGGACAGGTGAGCCCCCCAGATCCCAGGGATCTTTATGCTCTTTCTCTTCCTTTCTTATGCTCACCTCTTGTGCTCTCTCATGTGCTTGTGTTCCTCCACCCCTGGGTGGAGCTCCACCCTTTAATCACCTCTTTCCTAAGCCCAGGTGTGTACCCTTACACATGCAGACACCCCTGGGCCCCACAATTATGAGGAGAGTGCAGTACTGAAATTGGGTAACAAAACAGGTACTTAACCAAACTTAACAAACAGGTGCAGTTGACCCTTTAAACCCACCTGTGCCATAAGTTCGTCCCAGCCCATGCAAGCAGTAGCAAGACCACGGTAACCTTAAGAGACAAAAACAGATTTACTCACTAAAAAAGGCAAACAAGCGTCACTGAGCATACAAATGGGCCCCTTTGATTATCTTACCAACCAGAGCAGTCTCTAGTCCAAAAAACTGCCCATGGATCCTCAGCCCCCTGTATCCACAAAATGGCGGCCATCCCACCTTCAGGCCAGATGAAGAAACCAAGATGGCCTCATTGATCCTCCCCCAAAGACACAGCTCTGTTCACTTCACACCAAAGGTAGAAATGAAGATGGCATCGCCATTCCTCCTTCAAAAGTGGGAGATTCAAATCCAACGAAGAAACCAAGATGGCATTGTCAATCCTCCTCCAAAAGGCACAGCTCCAGCCTTCTTCTTGCTTCAATTCCAGTGTGACTCAACACCACCAAGACTCACTTGAAACAGCAGCAACAATCACTACAGATGTCTCACCGTAAAAACAGCAACACAACACGTTCTCTCTCTTCAGGTATCCAAGCAATTGCCAACCTTCACAGTTTCAAAGTTCATGTTTCCAATTCTTTTTTTTTTTTTTTTTGGAACTAGGTCTCGCTACAGGCTCCAGGTGGGACTCGAACTGCAATCCCTAGCCCCAGCTGCTTCATAGGCTGAAGCTTACAGGCACGAGCCACCGTGCCCGGCCTCTTGTTTCCAATCCTTACGAAGGTCACAAGTTTCTCCAGTATGCTTCCCTGAACTCTTCAACAGCCCAGGCTGTGTATGGAAGCCCACAGCATAGCTTTCTTCCCTGCCCTGATGCTGCACATGGCAGTAGAAGCTCTGAGGCCTCCAGCCTTCCTGCTGTTTCTCTGCTCTCTCTTTCCCTGCCTTCCTCACTTTCTATCTCTCGCTCTCCAACCACTCCTTAAATCTCTTCTCAGTTATGAGAAGCCTTGGCCTCCCTTCTCCAAATCCCTGCCCACCAGGATACAACAGCTGCTCTCTATCTCAATGCAGCACCACCATGTGGAGCCATGGCCTCCCAATTTCACCACAGCACCCCTGTCGTACACAGATGCTGGTCACAGTGCCAATGGAGGAACACGCCTGAACAACTTATCCTGCACAGGCCAACGCAGCAGCCTCAAGGGCCTGGGGGCACAACCCCATTCCAACCAGGCGGGCAGGGTGAATGAATTTTAGAGTTTCAGATCAGGTTTCCATGCGTCACAGATCTCACCCACTGTCAGGCTCTGCTAATTATGGGGTCACGCTGTGACAACTCTCGCGTGCCATCGGACCATAAATGATTGTACGGAAATCCAAACAGTTTTCAGTAGATGTGAAGTCTAGAGGGGAACACGTAAAGGATTTATGGCCTAGTTCCTAGGTAACTCACTTTTATTGAGAAGCAAAATATTACGGTGGGGCAAGGGATGTGGTCCTAAGAGTGATCTTTGGGTGTGGACCAGGAATGGATCATCAAGGAGTTTGGGGGAGGGGGGGGCTTCAGATTCTGGATGATTCAATTGTAGGAGGTTGGAGTCTACCTCTTTTCAAGATCCCTTTGTCAGTACTTTTGTTCGGATAAGGAATTCCCGGCCTTATTGACCTTGTAACTGATCAGCAAGGACACTGGTGACTAGGAAACATGACTGGGAATTGGAGGAGAGTCTGGCTAATAATTTCAGAGCAGTCATGGAATGCAGCTGATGAGGGAGAGTGGGCTGGGACTGCAATGGTCTCTCAGGACCTCCCAGGCCATATGCTGTGACTCAATAGGAGACAAGTCTAAGTGAGGTTCTCTGGGTTACCGCACTTGGTGGAGAGCATTTATACTGCCAAAGGACTCGCCTTCTGCATTCTCAAGGTATTTACGGAACATGTCACGTTCTCTGGGGACCTATAACCAAGAAGTGTCCGACTTCTTTTTTCTTAAGGTCACTTCCTCCTAGCCTCTAGCACTCTCTGGTTACCTGGAGGTTCAGTGATAAGGAAATTAGATAGGACCACCTGCCTTCTTTCCTTTTTTTCTGGAGACTTAACCCCTTCACATCCCAAAGTGTGCATGCACACGCACACTCATGTACATACACACTCACACACACACACACACACACACACACACACACACACGGTCAGTTGTTTTAATTCCTTTCTTCTAAGGGGTGATGATGAAATGACAGGCAGAAATAAATAACATGATGTCTTTCAAATAAAGGAAAAGCAATGAGTCCCTGATGATAAGTATCTTAAGACAAGTGATTACAAAAGGAGTTACCACTCTAATGAGATATGTTTTGGTTAAAAAAGAGCATTTAGGTCTAGAAGGTTGTTGATTTAAAAAAGCAAATTATAACTTCCTACTCTCTTCCTTCTTTACTGCCCCTACACGCTCCCCTCACCCCACCCCTTTCTTCTTGACCTTTCTTTTCCTTTCTGCTGCATACCCCCTCCTGGTCCTCAGATGCTCTCAGTTTTACTGGCCTCCTTCCTGCTCACACCTTGTCCTGGTTTTGTTCCGTGTCCTTTCTGTCTGCTCTTTGAAGCTGGCAGAGATCCTGGAGTGCAGAGTAAATGCCCCACAGAAGTGACAGTGTTTTCAGCTAAATGCTGTGGACATACATAGGAACTTGCAAATTAATCTACAGTATTTTCAGTTGACCCAGATTTCTTGAAATCCAGTGGGCTAAGGTCTGTGCATTACCTCTGGTGCAAAGTAGATTGTTTTTGAAATAAATTCAGATTCCACTCCTACACATAATAAGACTTTCCATTTTAAAGTAGTTATATACAACTTAGGTTAGTGAAAGAACGATAAAAATATTAATTCTTAAAGACTTATAATCTCTGGTCTGACTATAAAGGAAATACATTACCGTTATGGAAAATTTGGAAAGCACAGGAGAAAAAAATTCAGCCAGAATAAGTACTACCCTGATATTAACATGTATTACATTTTTCCTCAAAAGCATATTTATCAGACTATTGTGAATAAAACACATGTATTATTATCTCAGAATATGTTTATTATCACATATATATATATATATTTACCTGATGCTAATGAATCACAGATACTAATATCAATGAAATATTTCTTCACCTTGTATTTATAGTTAGTGCCTTAATGGATAGCTTTACGTTAACTGTTTTAAAAATTGGGGTTACTTTTTATAACGATAGGTTCTTACTGTAATTCTTGGATTAAAGATTTTTCATATATATATATATATACATACTTGTTTGTTTTCTTTTTTATGTATTTTGATGCATACTGCCAAGTGGTTCCCCAGAAAGCATTTTTACATCTCAGTATGAAAGAACCTCTTCTACCATGCCCTTCCAGTATAGGAACTATATTTTACTTTTAATAGATGAAAGAGAATGTCAGTAACACAAGTCACAAATTACTTGACTGGAAATTTCCTTTCTTATTAAAGTGTGGACAACATTTCCTATTGAATCTCTTTGTGAATAGCTCTGATACCTTTCTTCAATATTACTTTTTCTACACTAGCCTGTGCTATATTTGTATCAATTTTTCCCCATTAGGTAGCTTGCCTTCTTGTTATTGTTGTCTTTCCTTCATGCAGAAACCTTTCAGGTTTTTATGTAGTCAAATTATGTATCTTCCATTGCTTGAAGAGCTTTTTAATAGAATAGGGCATCTCTCTAGGTAGCTCAGTTAAATGGGATTACATGTGTGGTAGTGTTTTTGTAAACTGGAAGATAGAGTACCAATAAAAGGAGTGGCAATTCATGCCACCAACACTCACTCTTCCCCTCCCTCCCCATCTCTCCACCTTCTCCAGCACCTAAAATACCCTGTCATCCTTAAGGTCCAAAGTGCCCTCTTAACAGAAATGCAGAAGACGCAGAGTTCTTTTGTGCATTTTGCCACACTTTGAAGGTAAATTCTCAAGCATAGACTTGCTGAACTAGCATCGCCCAATAAAAACATGATGCTAACCACAAGCGTAATTGAAAAAACTTTTAGTCGCTACGTTGGAAAAGAGAAACTAGGTGGAATGAAATTCAAAACTGTATTTCATTTAGCCCAATGTATGGAAATAGTCTCATGGCAGCCTGCCATTGACAGACATGCTGTTGAGGAAATATTTCATTGTGTGGTTTTCCTTTGATGCTAAGTTTTCAACACCCAGTGCGTGTGTGACACTGATGGCGGGTTTCAAGTTGTGCTTGTTCTGCACAGGTACCTGTGCTGTGGGGGGAGGGGGAGTGGCTGTGTCGGATGGGGGTGGGAGGCGTGAGCTGGGGGCCCCGTCACCAGCTGCCCAGCCTCCTTCACTCTGAGGACACACATCCCACGCCTCCCGTGTTAAGCTGAAGCCTGCTCTGTACTTTGAAGCAGCAGCCTTCATTCGCTTTACCTCCGTAAAGTGAATGACCAGATCAGCTGTTTCTCCCTTCTCAGAAAGCTAAGTCCCTTTTCCTCTCCAGGATCAGGACTTTGGTCCATCAGTGCTTTAGTCTTATTGCCATTTGCCGGCAGTGACAGCAACCAAGTTCCCTTCTTCCCTGAGCTGCCCCAGCAGCCAAGTGTGACTTGGCTCCAACTAGGTAATGAGGCGGAACGATGTCATGTGAGTCTGCTCACTGGCCACATGAGTCTCATCACATCCTGAGTTTGCTCCTTTTTTTTTTTTTTGAGACTAGGTCTCGCTATTTTTGCCCATGGAACCGCAGGCTCTTGTTGCCCGGGGTACCACAGACTCAAGCAATCCCCAGCCTCAGCCTCCCAGGTAGCTGGGATTACAGGTGTGCACCACCACACCCAGCTGTGTTTTTTGGAACTAGGTCTTGTTACAAGCCCCAGACGGGACTCGAACCGCGATCCCTAGCCCCGGCCGCTTCATAGGCTGAAGCTTCCAGGCATGAGCCACCGTTCCCGGCCTGAGTTTGCTCCTTAACCCGAAAGGGCCGTGGTCAGGAACCGCTCACATCAGGCAGCATGGACTTGAGATCTCAAGTTCAGCAGCCTTGTCTCTGGCTTCGCTGGCACATTTCTCTGGAGCTTGCAGATACGGTTCAGCTTGATCTGGTTAAAACCAGATAAAGAACCAGGTCAGAGGCCTCTGACTGCCAACTCGCCTGTTTCCAGAGTTCTAGCAGAGCTGTGGAGTAAAAAGAAACACGGGGAGCTGGAAAAGCAGTCCTTGGCTTTGGGGCGGGGCTTGCTGGAGGGCAAAGCTCTAGCTCGAGTTCTCGGTCAAAGCAGCTGAGCAGCACAAAGAGCCATGGGGACCTAGGAATTCATAGGGCCCCGGCAACCAGAGGAAGGCCTTGCCTTTCTAAGCTGCTCTGGTTGCCGACTCCAGGGTGGTAGTTGGGGTCTGAGGCTCTGAGGGGTAGGGAGCCAACGGCCCAAACTTAGAAAGTTCCACTGTATTCGTCTTGTAAGCATCAGAGCATGTGGGGTGAAGCCTGAGGGTTGAACCCCGCTAAAGCCCAGCTCTCCGGGGAGTCAGCAAGTGTGTAGTTCTGGCAGGGAGGAGGCTCGAATGTGGATCTGTCACCCAGGAGTCAGGGGGGGTAGAGGGCAGGGGTGTCTGATGCAGATTGGAGATGGGTCACTGCTCTCCGGTGAGAGCCACCCAGCTCACAAGTTCATTTTCACAGGTACTCCTTACCAACTCTCAGCTCCCAGACCCTCTCCGGCATGATGAGAGGTGAGAGGTCTTGGCAGAAGCAGTAAAACCACCCTTGGTGGTGGTAGCCAGGGAGCCCCCCAACTCCTCGAGCCCCCATGGACTTAGTGCCAGATCCCTGGGCACAGCTGTTCCTTGGCCTCTAATCTAAGTCCTACCCCCGCACCCAAGTTCATTAGTCCCTTGCTGGTCCTCTGATACATCAGCTCTCCTGCTCTGTCATTTGATCCTGTGCCTTGTGGGTTGATGGAGGCAGAGGCTAATGCATGGACCAGCTGTCTGGGGATAGTGACATCCCTCCTGCCTTCCTGTGGAGAGAACAGGCTTTTGTGGTTCTGAAAGAGGATGCCCCTTCCAAGTAGGTGGCCTTGACATGGTACAGAGCTGGATATGTTTAAAGGAAGCCCTGAGCTGCTTCTGTCGCTTCCATCCCTGACAGGTCCCCCCAGCACCCTCCGCACGACCCTGTCCTGCCTTCTGCTGCAGGGCAGAGAGCTGTGAGTCAGGAGGGCAGCTGGAGAACAGAGAGGGGCCCCCCTGTCTGTCCTTGGCCTCAGCGGCTGCCACCAGGAGCTGCATTTGGAATGAGAGTCCCTGGATGTTTTGTTCCATTTCTCCCTGTGTCCCGGTTTCTGCACTGGTGACAGGGAAGGAAAAAGGGGTGGGTTAAATCTGGGCCTCAGCAATACACCTGATGTCCACGTGGGGTGTGGAGACAGACTTGAGATTTGACTGAGGTCCCTTACTTAGCTCTTGCGGGTCTTGGCTGAACTGCTTGACCTCAGAGTCTCACATAGCATGGTCTAGAAAGGGCCTGCGGACTCAGCTCATCACATTTTGTGATACAGAAAATGACAGGTGTCTGAGATGGCGCTGGCCACCCAGAGCAGCCTCACTGGCTGCTATCGTTTAGGAGAAAAGCACGTATCAAAAATCAAATGCTTCCCCAGGCGTGGGGTGGGAGAAGGCAGTGGATCTTCTTGTTTTGATCATAAGGTTTCATCTTGAATTTATCCCCCCCCCCAAATGATGGGAATCCAAGTATCCTAATTATAGACACGAGCCTCCTTCAATATGGGCTGGCATTCATATTGCTTTTTCTGGTAAGTCTGGCAAAGCTTCCTTGTTTCAAAATAGGCACACTCTCACTGGTGGCACGTGGCCTCACTGGGAAGCTACATGTCTCGAGTCCAGCTGCCCCTCTGGGCACCTGCTGGTATGATGAGCTGTGTGGACTCAGCATCTGTGTCCAAGGAGCCTGTCTCTCATGGGGAGGGAGACCTTCTGATGACTGTGCCCAGTACCTGTCTGCAAGAACTGGGGAGTCTCAGAGGATAATCCACTCCTTTCACCTTTTTTTTTTTGAGACCAGGTCTCTCTCTTTTTGCCCATGGAACCATAGGCTCACGTTGCCCGGGGTACCACAGACTCAAGCCATCCCCAGCCTCAGCTTCCCAGGTAGCTGGGATGACAGGCATGCGCACCACCACGCCCAGCTGTTTTTTGGGACTAGGTCCTGCTCTGTTGCCCCGAGCAGGATTTGAACCGCGATCCCTAGCCCCAGCTGCTTCATAGGCTGAAGCTTACAGGCATGAGCCACCGTGCCCGGCTTCCTTTCACCTTCTAACCATGAAGCAAGGCGATGCTTTCTCAAGGTGGCCACGTTTGAGTTGGGCCATGGAGAAGGAACAGCAACATAGATGACTGTGGGATAAGGATGGGAATGAACATGGTCGAAGACACACAGATTTGAGGTGCTTGCGGACCAGCTGGTGGCCCCCACTGGTGGGGCCATGTGGCTGGAATTGGTGAAACAAGTCCGATTTGGGAGAAGGTGCTCGAGGCTGAAATCTTGGGCACGGTGACTCGTGCCTGTAAGCTTCAGCCTATGAAGCGGCTGGAGCTAGGGATCACGGTTTGATTCCCACTTGGGGCAACATGGCGAGACCTAGTCCCAAAAAATAGCTGGGTGTCGTGGTGCGTGCCTGTCATCCCAGCTACCTGGGAAGCTGAGGCTGGGAATTGCTTGAGTCCATGGTACCCCAGGCAACGTGAGCCTGTGGTTCCATGGGCAAAAATAGCAAGACCTAGTCTCAAAAAAAAAAAAAAATTTCCTTTTGGGCTGGGCATGGTGGCTCGTGCCTGTAAGCTTCAGCCTAGGAAGCGGCCGGGGCTAGGGGTCACGGTTCGAGTCCCGCCTGGGGCCTGTTGCGAGACCTAGTTCCAAAAATAGCTGGGCGTGGTGGCGTGCACCTGTAATCCCAGCTATCTGGGAAGCTGAGGCTGGGAACTGCTTGAGTCTGTGGTACCCCGGGCAACGAGAGCCTGCGGTTCCATGGGCAAAAATAGTGAGACTTAGTCTCAAAAAAAAAAAAAAGACTGAAATCTTATTCTGTTAGCAGAGGGAACCTCTGAAGTTTTTGACCAAGGCGGTGACCTTTAGGAAGAGCCCACTTAGTGACCTTGAGGAAGAGGTCACATCTCACACCTTAGCTGCAAGATGGGTGGGTGAGTTAGTGTCTGGAAGGAGAGGGGCCAGTTGTTGCAGTTACTCAAGTCAATTAGGGCTGGAGAGGAGGGATAGGAAAGAGGGGCCTGTTGCAGCAGAGGAGGAATCAACGAGATTCCATTGCTGAGTGGAGGCAAAGGGGATTAAGCAGCAGCTAGCCAGGCAGCATCAGAGAAGCCTCCCACTGGTTGGGGGTCAGTTGGGCTCTGTGGACCTGCCTGACCATTCGGCCATCCACGGAGAGACACCCAGCAGAAGCGGGGATACTGATCCTAGAGCTGAGGTTTGGAGTCAGGGCAAAAGGAGATTTGGAGTGACTGATGGTGAAATCTGGGCGCTCGAGGAGGAAATAGTGATGACACAGATGAGGGCAGAGCCCTGGAAGACAGCCACACTGGGAGGAGGAGGTAAAGGATGGAGAGGAACCAGCAAGGTGGAAAGGCAGCCAGTGAAATCAAAGCGAGGGCACATTAGCGACAGCAGATCCAAGTCCCACTAGGACACTAGATCTTCTAGGAAGGCTAAGATCCACTTCACAGGATGGCACTCAAGCCTGCTGCCTGGCGCAGACACTCCATATATGCCCATGCTCTTCTTTCTTTCCCACTGGACCCAAAGAGCACCTTAAGAAGTGGGTGCTTGAGAAAATAGAAGGGTCTTTGGAAAGTTCTTTGAGTCTCCCCCGTTTAGTCACTAGTGAGATGGGGGAGGAATGGAAAGTATGTTAGCATATACCAAAGGCTAGTTGCTATGGGCTGTGGAGTATGGGGAGGAGGAGGTGAGAAGAGCTGGTCGAGGCCGCCTTCTAAGCACCAAGGGGAGGGATGGAGAATGGACTGGAGCTTGAGGAAATTGCGGAGGTAAATGGAAAGATGTGTGGCTGTTGTGTCCGTGAAAGCAGCTATCACCTTAAGAAGAGTGAGCTAGCTCCTTGCAAAACCTTTCTCTTGGATTTGGTACCTGAGGTCAAGCGTTTGGGTGTTTGTTGAGAGCTGCCAGCTGGATTTGGAAGGAGGAAGTCCGTCACATGAGCCAGTGAACTTGTGGTTTGTCATGTGAACTCAGACAGGGCTCCCCAGGTCTGAATTAAATATTCTCCTGACCCTGTAATCCTATGAGGACGGTGAAGGCTGTCAGCTCTCCAGGAACATTTTCAAGGACAGGAAAACAATGTGGGTGACTTCCTTTTGAAGTGAGAGATGCGGGGAGCAGAGAGGTATCTTAGGGAAGTCTTAGAAACCACGTTCCCATTATGAAGCCTTCTCTGCTGTAGATAAGCACGGTTCATGCCAAAATATTGTTTTTTCTCCTTAGTCCCTCTGCATCTCAGACCAGCTTCAGCCTCCCTCAGCTCTGCATCTGGGAGGCAGTGGTTGCCTTTGTTCATGCTTCAGAGATGAGGGGGGGAGGAATAGGGATGGTGATAAGTTACAGAACTGAAGTCCCAAAGGGTGGACTTGAGGCTCCTTCCAGCCACCCCAGCCTGGGGGGACATTCCGAGATTTGCATTGCATTTGCTTAGTTCCTCCTTAGGGAAGGGTTCTGTGGTTTCAGGTGGATCTCTCTAATCAGCTACCCAACATCTCTTTTTCCTGTTTCCTTCCTTTCCTTTCTGCTTTCACACTTGCTCCCTTTCTGTTTTCAGAGGCAGTGTGAACAGAGGTCCAGCGATTTGCCGGCATAAACACATGGCCTATGTTTGCAACCCTCCTTTCTCACTTCCTACTGTGCACACTTGAGCAAGTTACTTCACTTCTCTGAGCCTGTTTCCTCATTCTTTTTTAAAACTAAATTAATTTTCTTATATTGTTAATATTTTGTGCATTATTTGATTTCTCAGCTTCCTTATTCTTCAGATGCAATAATATCTGAGCCAGAGAGTAACAAATCATATTATGAGAATTAACTGAGTAAATTCATTAGAAATGTGGCCCAGAGAGTAACAAATCATATTATGAGAATGAGAATTAACTGAGTAAATTCATTAGAACGGTGGCTAGAAGAAATAGTAAGTATTTTATAGTACTACCTATCTAGATGACTGTTGTTTTTGTTTTTGTTTTTTTGAAAATATCTTAAAATTCACTCTGAATTTTCCAGGTGTTACAGGAAAAATACATTATGGTGACAGAATCCAGAGAAATTGTATTTCTAGAAATCAGAAGTTATTTCTATGTAAAATACAGAAATTGTCCTTCAGAGTCCCAGTGATGAGGACTTACAAAGTCTTTTTCAAATATTAAAAGATTTATTTTTTGATTGCATGTATATATACACACACAATACATCTATGTATATATATCACATCATTGTCCACCCCAAGACTCTTCCACCACCCTGTCACCCACAAACCATCTTAATCTCTTGTGCCCCTCCCCCTCCTTCACTCTTATCCCATTTCCCCTTTCCCGCTCTGTGCCTCAGTTCTGTTGGCCATTTTTAATTTTTCTTGTTCGTTTGTTTGTTTTCCTTGTAGCCCTCATTAAGTGAGACCATCCCGTATTTCTCTTTTTCTTTCTGGCTTATTTCCGCTAACATGATTCCTTCTAGCTTCATCCATATTGCCGTGAATTACAAGTTTGTCTTCTTTGATTGATGAATAATATTCCTTTGTGTAGAAATACCACATCTTTTTCAGCCATTCTTCAGTTTTGGGGCATTTGGGTTGTTTCCATATGCTGGCAATTGTGAACAGTGAGGCAGTAAACATCTGGGTACATATCTTTTTGAATTAGTGTTTTTGTGTCCTTTGGGTAAATTCCCAGTAGTGGAAGTGCTGGGTCAAATGGTAGTCCCACTTTCAGTTGTTTGAGAGTCCTTCTGTGACACAGTCTTACATAGTGACTGGTCTAGTTTTGCACTCACACCGGCAGTCTAAAAGTGTTCCTTTTTCTCCACGTCCGCGCCAACACTTGTAGTTGTCCGTTTTTTTGTTTTGTTTTGTTTTCATATGGGCCATTCTTACTATTACAAGATGGTATCTCAGTGTGGTTTTGATTTGCATTTCCCTGACTATTAGTCATGCTGAGCACTTTTTCATGAGCCTGTTGACCATTTGTATTTCCTCTTGGAGAAGTGTCTTTTTAGTTCTTTTCCCCACTTTTCGACTGGGCTTTTTGTTTTGTTATTGTTAAATTGTGTGAGTTCTTTGTATATCTTTGTGATCAGGCCCTTGTATGGAGGGCAAAACTTTTCTTTCATTCAGTTGGGTTTCTTTTTGTTTTGTCTTTTGTCTCTTACAAAGCCTTTATTCTGAGTGGAAAGTTGCTTCTTCCATTGTTCTTTCTTATGACTTCCACCTGTTAGCTTTGCATTTTGGGTTTTTTTTTTTGGAGACTAGGTCTTGCTATTTTTTGCCCGTGGAACCGCAGGCTCTCATTACCCGAGGTACCACAGACTCAAGCAATCCCCAGCTTCAGCTTCCCAGGTAGCTGGGACTACAGGCGTGTGCCACCATGCCCAGCTATATTTTTTTGGAACTAGGTCTCGTTACGGGCTCCAGGCGGGACTCAAACCGTGATCCCTAGCCCCGGCCGCTTCATAGGCTGAAGCTTACAAGCACAAGCCACCGTGCCCAGCCTAGCTTTGCATTTTGAAGCCATGCATTTTTTTTCACGACTTCGTTTTTTCATATAACAGCTGTTTAGGCTTGCAGGATATTATCCCATAATTCCAAAGTCCTTTGATTTGCATATATGTCAACCAGGCCACCTACTGTGGTTTCTCAGCCCTTGCCATCTTGATCATCCTCCTCCCAACTGCACCACTGCTGGACAGAGTCCCACCTGATGTCATTCCTCCAGTGCAGAGAGCGTAGTTGCCATTTCCAAACTGGTGTTAATGTAGCACAAAATGGCATTCGTTTTTGAGCTACATCTTCATTCCTTTGGGGCAGGGCCTATGAGCTATTTGCATTTATACACCCAGAGCTGTGCTTGATCCAGAGCAGGTGCCCAATAAATGCAGACAGAATGCCACTTTTGGGCAGACTTGGAGCTCTTGGTTAATCAAACCCTGTCACAAGAACTGCTGTCTGGCCATTCCCCAGCCTCTGGTATGGTGACTGTTGATACCTTCAACCTCAGAATAGGATCTATTTTTATTGTGAGCTGCAGATTTTCTTTCACAGGTTTTACTTGTCATATGTTTTTTCTCAATCATGATTCTCTCATTCCACATGTGAGCTATTTCACCTGCCTCTGTGACCTCTGACTTCATGAACTTGTGATAAAAATGATGAGCAGGCCCTGAAGCTGAGCCCTAATCAGGCATTCCTAACAAATTTCCTCGAATCAGTATCAAAACCTACAGTTCTGAGTCCTCTTATGTAGCTGCATGACTGCCTTTGCCAGCCTTATCCATCTCACACTTCTTTGTGAAAAGCAAACATGAGAGAATCTGTTAGAAGCTTGTTCAAACCCAGGTGCCCTCCCCTGTATTTCGTGTCATTCTTGTACTTATCTGCTATTTCCCACTAGATACAAAATGAAAGGAAACTGGAGAAGCCATCCATACGATTTCTCTATCTTTTAGAGGACCGTTCTTCATTTTAAATAGAAAGTAGCGTAAGATGATGTGAATTGGTGAAGATTGAAAGGACAGAGATAACAGCTACCACGTTCAAAGAATTCATTTCACCAAGAAGCTCTCTCTTTCAAGTGAAAATATGTGCCTACTATTCACTTTGTACTTCCCTGATTTAGATGTCTAATTTTTGCAAAGCTGTGTTGTTACAGCTACAATTGCATGATATCTTCTTTTGATGTTGCTGTTGAGTTGAAGTGGAAATTCACACAGGGGTGGGTTTCGTGCATGACACATGTGGTACTTAATACTTTTTGATGATGAGCTTAGAAAGAATGACTAGGAAGCAAAAGCCTTGAGGCACTTTTTCTAGTTTTAATGCACATTAGGATAATATTATCATATTTGAGGGGGCATTTTCTATAAAACATATATATTCATATATTCATCCTGGCTCTGTTTCTGTCTATACCAGGTAGCCAAAATGTAAAATTCAAGAATCATCTGCAACCTTATGTTCTGATACAAAATGACTGCTAAAGTAATCTGTTAAGTGAAAAGTACAAGTTCGAGTATACTCTCCTTTATGGGAAAAGATGGAAAGGTGCAGGAGAGACTGGGAACATTTCTTACTTGTAGAGAGGGGGTCCTGAATGACTGGGGGAAAGGATATTTGTGCTTTTTGAATTGTGAATCATAGAATATGTTCCCTATATTACCTAGCTTAAACAAGCAAACAGTACATGCATAAGAAAGAACTTGGTTGAGGTTGCACAACATGTAGTCATTCTTTCCTGTTCTTTGGTTGTTACTTTTTAAGGAGCAGGTAGGCAGAGGAATTAGATGCACATAGATCTGAGTTCTCCCTCATGTGCTACTTCATTTAACTTCATGAAAAATTTGGGAGGAAACTTTCTTGTCTGGGTTTTCACATAAATCAAAGGACAGTTTCTTCAAGTTCAGTCTGTGATGTGATCCTGGGCCACAGAATGAACAAAGCAGAGTGCAGCCTGGGTTTGAATATCCTCCTCTGAAAAGGGATTTTACCAATCAAATAAGACAAAAGTTTAGCCTTGCTTGAGTTTTAGATAATGGGGAGATTTTGCCTCAAAGTTTTTATGAATCAAAAGTTAACTTTGAAGTGATCTGTAAATTACATCCAGCCCTAAGGATTCAAGATGTCTTTGTAAGTTAGACAGTAACAAAGTTGTAACTTTGTAAGTTAGACAGCTGAGGGGTTAAATGAATGTTACTTGGAGGCCTCACCAGTAGGTCTTTGGAAGAAATCAGTCTATTGAATATAAGATACCTCCTCTCACAAAATAGCAGTTTTATGATTATGAGAAAGCTCTGCTCTGATGGAGAGAATTCAAGGAAGGCATATAAATCATCTCGATACAGAAAAGGGCTGCTGTTACATCTATGTCATTGCCTAAGGAATTCCTGGGACCCCCCCCAAAATTGGGTTCAGCAGAACCATTTACATTTGCATTTCTGTAGACCTTCTCCATCTCCAACTAAATAGATCCACCTGCTGAACATTGCCTGTGGCGTGTAGAGGTAGGAAAATATGACACTCTTGTTTTATGCTGTATTTATGCTTTTCTTTTTTGCTTAAGTACTCAGTGAGCGAGCTTTGTAACAGGACCCAGATGCAAGTTCAGGGGAAATAACTACAATTGTCTAAACCGCAATGGAATTTACTTAGATAGTGAAGTTACAGAGGCAGACTGACCTCAGATGAGACTTTGTATCAGGTCCAGGATGTCCTAGGATCAGTCTATCTGTGGTCCTTTTATTTTGTCCTTTTCTGGATGTTGACTTCTTAGGCTGATTCTTCTCAGAGCAGTACAGATGATGAGAACAGTTCCAGGGGTTGTCCTTACATGCCACCTTGTCCAGGGGAGGAGGGAACACCATTCCCGATTGCTTCTGGAAGCAATAGCATCATAGCATCTTCTTGACTGGCATTGGGTTGTGTACCATCCCTGTGCCACTGAGATGTGTTTTATTTACTTAGTTATTGGTTTTCAAACCTGATTTCATTGGTTTGGGAGGTAGAACCCATGTATTGGTATTGTAAATTGCTCCCTAGATGATTGTAATTTACAGCCACAGTTGAGTCTGACTTCAACCAACCATTCTCTTCTCTTAGGACTGAAAATGTAACTATAATCCAAAGGAAACTATAGAGAAAATGGATATTGGGGAAGCCGGCATCAATATGTGGGGTAACCATCCCACTCTCATTGCCAATAGTTGTGTAACTGATCCTTGTTGTCAGTTGTAAGCATCAGGCTCACTGATCTGTGTAAGTTCTGTATTAGTTTTAGCAGTTACACAGACATACCAGGGCAGGGCAGAGCCAGGCCTGGGGATGGGGGGTGGGGGTGGTAGGAGACAGGTGAGCCCTCCCCCCCCTCAATCTTCACAGTCTTTCTCTGGGCCCTTTCTCTTTCTCTGACATTCTATCGTGCTCTCTCATTCTTGTACCAATGCACATCTCATGCTCTCCTTTAGCCCTCTCTCCTAGGCTCGGGGTGCACACTTACGTATGTGCATACCCACTGGGCCGCACAGTCATGGGGATGATTCAATACCCCAAATGCTGGTTTTACAGGCTAATGGAGGACAAAGCCTGTCTAACCCACTCTTACAAAAATACCTTCTTGTGGCAGAATATGAGGTGCCCTGGTACAACATCCTTGCAGCCAGAACCCTGCTTCAGTTTGGGGTGGCAAGATCAGTCCCAAGAAATGAATTGTGATTGATTCCAAAAGTTACTGATAATCTGTTTCTCTACTTTTCCAGCCCCACCCCCCACCCCTCCTCCCAGCCCCTGCAAAGAGAAAGCATGTGTATGTGTATGTGCAAATGAAAAGCTGAATTGCTCTCTCCATAGTAAAACTACAAAAAAGTTTCCAGTTAATACGTGAGGAATTGGAAGGGTAAGTTTATTATTTGAAGTTTTAGGAGCAGCTAGCAGAAGAGAAGGAAGAAGAGAGAAGGATAAAGTTGATGAGAAGGGGGGGGGGTGTTGCTCACAAAGAATAAGAAGTTAAAAAACAAACTTAATTTTCAGGTAAATCTCTGGTTCTCCTTGAGGTTTATTTGTATGTGCTTATATTATTTTATAATTAAAAATTGCATTTTTGATGTTCTTAAGAGGCAGGTGATTTAAAATACATGTAATACCCTGTTGTTAGAGTACATTTCTTTAACTATATGTCACCTTTTAAACAAAAATAAAGAGTAACCTTTAACTCACCCATTTGCCCACACTGCAATAACAGTATAGACAAAAATAAAATGTTTTCATCTTGTGCATGAGAATATGATCTCAGGGGCTTCAGGCAGGACTCAAGGTCATGGCCAGCTCATGGACAGAAAGCTGAACTAGCTCTTGGTGGTTGCATGTGGTTGAGTTTTGTTCTCCCTCAGCCTTCCTCTTGACTGCCCTCATCTGATTTTGGTCAACAACTAGAAAGGAAAAAACCTCAAGAATTCAACTATCTGTATCTTCAGTTACATACTTCTAGCATATGTTTTTAGTTTGATTCACTTCCCAGGTTTCTTATGAAGTTAACTGGACCTTATTTCTTTGTTATTTATTATGCACTTTCTCGTTGTGAAAGTTTCAGGCCACAGCATCATAATAACCTGCAGTGTATTTTTTTTCACAATGAGAGAACACTGAAAATACTATTTTTGAAAGTAAGACTAACTTTAGATACTTAGTAGATTTGAGTGAAGAATAAAAGTAATGTCTTTGAATTATTTTTCTAATTATTTGCCTAAAGCAAATTGTTACTATTTAAAAATTGTAGAAGTGCATTACAAATTTTCTCTAATAGCAGGGAATGAGTGAGTTGTCTTCTTCACTTGTGGGTAAGATTTGTGTATATCACTTTTATTTGCTGCAAATAAGATTCTGTTTTTTGAGGTCGTATGTTAAAGAGGGATTCAAATTGTCCTTTTTCCATTGTTTTATCAAAAATCAATTTTTGCGTGGAACCCTATGTAATCTTCTGCTGATGTTAGAGCTTTAATTTCTGTACAAAACTTCTTCTTACAAAAGTTGATTATCCACGACTTTTTGGGAAAGAAGACAGTATGAGTATGCAGTTATCTATCTGCTGTCTGTCTACTGCATAGTTTTAGTCCGTTGATCCTAACAAACTCCGATTATATGCAAATCAGTTGTTACATGTGGGTCAGCCATGGTAGATTTTAAAATCTCATGTTGTGGCTTATCCATCAATACAGTTGATGTTGGTAGATGGGTATAGAGTAAATGAGTTGCTCAGGCTTTTTCCACCATTAGCCTCTATGACAAACACCTGTGACATTGCATCCTCCCCATGATTGTGTACGCCTGGCCCAATGGGTGTGTGCATGTGTGAGTGGGTTCACCTGAGCATGAGGAGAGCACAGAAAGGGGGTCAAAGGGAGGAAAGAGCAAGGAGAACGCAGAGAATTAGAATTCCAGAGAGAAACTCAGTGGCTGTTTCTTTGCTGCCTGTTTCCATCCTACTCATTAAAAATTCCATGAAGATAATACCAAGAGCTCTGACCTTCTTTAGCTGCTAGAACCGATGATCACAGTAGCCAGATTGGGATGGTTGCAAAACAGTAGGAAGAGAAAAGTAACCGTTAGCTGGACAACAGGAAGACAAATCCATCTGAAGCTTGATGACCCACTAAGGAGTAAGTCTGAAAAAATAAAGATTAGGGTGTATTTAGTTGAGAGAACAATTTCAAGCATCAACCTAAGGAGCGATGAGAACAGTCAGTTAGTAGAGACCTTTAATCATAAGTTAATGAAGCCACCTGGTGGCTTTTTTGCATCATTTAAAGTTTGACTCTGGGAAGCAGCTCATCTGTGGATGATTGAGTGGCTTGTCTGGTCAAATACCATTAAGAAGCTCATCGCTTTTCATTTCATCCAAAGGAGGGTTAGACTCAAAATAAACTTATGCTTCTCTGTGTAACATTTTATTTATTTATAGTCTTAATTGTACCAGAAATGATTTAGGACAACTTCCTAAATGAGAATACAGGGAGATAGATAAAGTAGAAGAAAAGGAGAAAGAAAACACAAAGACATAAAAAGTAGGAACAATTTGGTAGTTCAAAAATGCTTACTAAAGTTTATCATTATTTTATGAAAGGACTCTATGTTTTCACCTAGGTGGGAACCGAACAATTATAAAATTCACAATTTGCAGAAGGATGAAACAATTTTCAGGAAAAATGAAACCTTCTGATGCTCAGGGGAGAAACTTTTCTTTCATAAGTCTCCATGAATGAGAGATGAATGAGCGCCTGCTCCATGTAATGTCGAATGTCCTCAAATCTCCATTGTGGAAGCCATCCTGGGAGGAGTGTATCCTAATTGTGTTTGCACTAGTCCGAAGGGGAACATGTACCAAACTCCCTTTCAGGACTTGCATTCATGCATCTGATCCTCATAACAAAGTGATGAAGTATTACTGAGTAGTGTTGTATTATCCCCCAAATTATTGATGAGATCATGAGACACAGGTTATAAATTTGCCCAAAGTCAGGTGTTAGTAAGTAACAGAGCTGGGACGTAGAACCCATCAGTGTGGACCCAATACTCATTCTCTTTTCTCAGATATTTTATATTGAATGGCCAATTTAGTACAATAAGGCTCATGCAGTGAAAATGACAGTACTTGAGGTCACCCTTCCATGAAAATTATACATTCTGCAGGGGGTTAGACAGGGGCGTTTTTAATAGGATGCTAAGGATAATGTCATCATTTTATATTTTTAGATGACTCAGTTACCTTGCTTTCTTCCAGGGTCACAGACATGATCCCAATCACCACACCTCCACATATATGAATGCCTTGGGTCGTAAAAACAGGACCAAGAAAGAATATTGATTCTACCATGTCCTGACTTACAGACAACAACTGAAATCCATGACCTTTTGATGATATCCTTGGATACAAGCTCTAAAATGCAGACATAACAAAACACTTTGCCAGAACTTTCTTTTTTTTAAAGTGGCATTTATATACATTTGCAAACTGCACCTAAGTTGATTGCTTTTAACCAGGAAAGCTGGTTAGCAATGAGTAAGGCTTGAAAGGAACTTGCGAGGGAAACAAATGACAACGTTGAAACATTTTCAGCAAGAAAAGTAAAAATATACAACTTCAGTCCTAAATTGAGCATTTAGAATGATGTTTTTTTTCACCTATGTTTTAGGATAGTTATGTAGTTAATGTTTTTGTTAAGAGAAGAAGGTATACTCTGTAAAATGACTTTTCTATATAGATAAGCTTCTTTAAAAACAAATTTCCACCATATTTAAAAGAAATACATAGCTCAATAAAGATTCTACTGTTTCTGAAAAATTCTAGTTCTCTTTGGGGACCAGCATGATGGCTAACTAACCATAAGATTGAAATTTTCATAATGACAACCTTTTAATAGTTCTGATGAATGCTTGAAAGCTTTGGCCTATCAGGGGAATATAAATGAAGGAGAATGATGCTGAGATATGGTGAAGGACTCACTGACTGGGGATCAAGAATCTTGGCATTCCCGCATCTACTTTATCCTGAAGACAAAGGAAGACATACACTCTTCCTATGTCATTTGTCTAATGAACTGGAGTCAAACCTGGATTCAAACACCAATTCTGACACTTACTAGCTGGGTGACATTGTATTATCCAGTATCCTATTTGAGTCTCATTTTCTTCATCTATAAAATGACTTTAGCAACACACAGATTTTATGTGTATGTGTGTACATGCCAGTATTGTGTTTTTATATGCTTTTAATCTTTATAGCAGTCTTTAGTGGAATATTCACTCCTGTTATCCTCACTTTATAGGTGAGATCCCTGAAATTAAGGCAATTGGTAATGTGAATTTAATTAGGATCATTCATCTAGTATGCTAGTGCTACATGGCAATCCCCCTGAAATGGTTGCTGATGGACTCCTGTTGACACCAAGTTACCCATCACCTTCTCTTCTCTTGGATGTGTTTTGAAGATCAGTGAAGATAGATTCCCTTAATTTAAGATGCTTAAGCATCTTAAATTAGATAAAGGAGTAGGCCAATGGGAAAAAGTAAAACTGGATTTTATTTTTTACAGGAGTGGCAAAAACTCAACTACGATATCTATACCTTGCGGCAGATTCGAAGAGAAGTGAGAAATAGATGGAAACGTATTTTGGAAGATTTAGGTGAGTCTGGAAGTGATTATGAAATGGTGAACACAACTATTTGTGATTGTTTCTTTACATTGTTCATCATGCTTTGTTTAGCAGGAATTCAGTAATGAGCTAATTAGCACCACTGCTATTTTCTCAATCCTGTCTTTGCATCATCAAGCACAACCATCTGATAGTTCTGTTATCACAAGTCCCTGTCTTGAGGACATATTTTGCCATGTGTTACTCATCTGTCAGCATTATTGAGCAGCACTGGGCTGTGGAATAATCTGGTCATTGGCCCTGACTTTTGGGGCAGTATACATCAATTGAATTTGAGGGGAGTGATTGATCAATAATAATAGTAATAAATGAGGCAGGTGGAGGAGAATATTGCCTCTATTAGAGACAGGAAGATACATATAGAGAACTTCACTGTAGAAAAGGTCGAAAAACTTAGAAGTTGGAAACCATACATTAAAGTAGATACTGGGGATTAGTTTTTCTTAATTCTGCCAGGGTTGTGCTGTGATAGACATGGTCCTTGCTCTCTAAGATCAGCTTGTTTCAGCGTTTTAAAAATGAGCTTATCCATTTGAATTTGATTCTTCTGCTTTGAAGGAGAACATGACACCTTCACATCCTACTTGTTCAAAAGTGGGGCTCCAAGTTGCTAACCTCTGTTACAATGAAGTGGGGTCTCCTGCTTTACTCCCCTAATATTGAGATTTGAGAGTGTCCTTTTTTACAGTGTCATTTATTCCAGGCAGGGGTAAAACCCTATGAATCTTTTATATCTTTGGGGGTGAGATTTTAAGCAGCCAAGGAAATTGCCTTGGGGAGAGGAATCTGGGGTTGGAGAAGGAGGTGCCTGCAGGTAACCACTTTGCAGGCTGTGGGGAGCAGGTAGGAATTGTGGGGACAAGGGAGGAAGTAAAGAATAAGGAGTGGGGGAAGGGTTTCAACCCAAGGAAAGAGTTAGAGGGCTGTCAGTGGGTGAGTAGCTGAGGCTTACCTAAGTGAAACATTAAGAAAGTCGAATAAGAAGGACCATCAAGAGAATTTAAATTAAAGGCTCTGCAGATCCCACTGTTAGGCATGCCCGCAGGAGCGGTGCTCTGATTTCTGCTGTGTGCACAGAGTCCACGCTTGAGTCCCTCTGTGCTCTCCCCTGCAGTCCAACTGCAGATCATGTCCTTGGATTTTTCTTTAATGTAGGTTTCCAAAAGGAAGCGGATTCTTTGTTGTCCGTGACGAAACTCAGCACCATTAGCGATTCTCAGAACACCAAGAAAGCTCGAGAGATACTGTTAAAGCTGGCTGAAGAGACCAATATTTTCCCAACCAGTTGGGAGCTCTCAGAGAGATACCTCTTTGTCGTGGTAAGTGGATGCTTTTTTTCCCCTGTCTTGCTTTAGTTTCTGCTTTTTGCTTTTCTTTTGTTCCTGATACTCCTCATTCCAGCTCTAACACCTCCTCTGGACTAGGAGGCAGCGGAAGATGCAGGCCTTTTAAATATGGTTTCCAGTGGCCAATGGCATCAAGATCATCTGAGTCAGAAAAACTCAGATTTCTGAATTGCGCTCCCACTATTTGAAGCTAGATCATGGCTCAAGACTGCTTTGCTCAGCCAGTTCTTTTATATAGAAGCATTTTGAACCGTTTGTAGGTCAAAAAGAGATGAGAAATCTTATTTGCATAATCTAAGAGTCAAAGACAGTTAACAAGAGCTCTCAACTTGTAGAATATTTCGGGCATAATGTCAATAAAAAATTAAGAATGGTCTCAAGCCAAGCGTGATGGTGTGTGTCTGTAATCCAAGTACTGAGAGGCAAAGAGGTCAGGGATCACTTGAGTTTGTGGGTTTGAGAGTACCCCGGGCAACATAGTGAGACCTGGTCTTGAAAAAGCTGCTGGGCACGGGGGCGGCCTGAATCCCAGCTACCTGGGAGGCTGAGACAGGGATTGCTTGAGTCTGTGGCATGGGAATGGGGACGACCCCAGGCAACACAGTAAGATGAGAGAGAGAGAGGGAGGGAGGGAGGGAGGGAGGGAGGGAGGGAGAGAGAGAGAGATATCTCTAAATTTGTTGGGAGACTTGATAAATGATTGGCTTTTCCCATCAATGGGGCTGATTCCCATCTTCACAATATCTTTATTTATAATTTTTTGGCAGGACCGTCTCATTGCTCTGGATGCTGCAGAAGAATTCTTTAAAATTGCCAGTCGAACTTACCCCAAAAAGCCTGGGGTCCCGTGCCTGGCTGATGGCCAGAAAGAACTACACTATCTTCCCCTTCCAAGTCCCTAAATGAAAGGCTATGGGGCAGAATTGGAATCCGCCATTGGAACTCAACAACCTACCAAAGCTGGATGAATACATGTAGAGGAGAGTGAGCAAATAGAGGACTTGCTAAGCGAAAACGATTCTGAATCCTATAAAGATCTAGGGGTTTGGATAGCTGGTCCTCTTGAGGACCTTACTCAGTGAAACGTTCAGTCTGCAATGATACACCCTGGTGATCTTGCACCAGGAGTCAGTCAGGAGGCTCTTTCATTTGAGCAGTTAGATACCAGGAACCCATTGTCCTGTACGGGTTGGCTGTTCAGTTAGCTTTACTCTTTAGTCCTATTGGGAGAGTGGGATGGTTACTTAATGAAATAGCAACACTACTAGTGCTACTCTAGGCCCAAATATGCATTACCAATTTTCAAATAATTGTTCTATCATGTCAGCTAACACCTAAATAACACCAGGCATTATGTGACTGTTCTTTGATTTAGAAGAACCTTCCTAGTCTTGGAGGGTGAGGGAGGCATCCTTTGGAGCATTCGTTGTGATTATGCAGAAGTACAGAGGTACCAGGTGATCGAAATGTGTAAGGAGTCAGCTCTGAAGTTAATTCTGCATAGAAGGACCCAAGCAGAACTTCATCTAACTGCAAAGACAAAAGTTCTGTCTTCCGTTGTGGTACAAGTGTCGCAAATTCTTGACATTATCGACATCTGGTTACCTCTTTTTGGCACATTGTCCATTTCCAGCCCACAAATCTTTGCTGTTTTATCCAGGGTAGCTTTCCAGGCAGAAACATTTGACTCCATTTACTTTTCTTCACTTGAAACTGTTTCCAGCCTCCCCTGGCTCTCACCCAGGGCCTCTCAGGCATACCTGGGTCCTTCTCAGGAGTCTCAGAAGACCTGGGAGTCTTCTTCAGAAGGTCACTGCCCAACTTGTTTCCTCTCCGAACATGGTTTCAAATTGGAGCAGTGCTGCCAGTACAGCTTGTTTCTGTTCACAGATGATGAAGTCTGCCTTCCAAAGCTACTTGCCATTTGAGCAAGGAGCTTGACAAGAAATGGTTTATTTTATTGAAAAACCTTTAAGAATTTATAGGATTTATCAGAGGATTGCTGACGACGGTGGCAATATTTTTATTTTTACAGATTTTATTCTCTATCAGGTGAAAAAGCAACTTGTATTTAGTCTGCGGGACTTGGAACATTTCCATCTCATCTCTAGCTCTTTTTTGTCGTGTACACAATGATTAAAATATTTGTTCGGGGAGGTACGTGTTCTCCAATTAGTAATGAATTGCAGACCAATTTAACGGGTATTTTAGGAAAAGCCTCCCCCAAGTTAATAAATCAGCTAAAAGTTTTATTTTTTTATATTTAATGCTTAATCCCTCTCTCATGTTGTTTAAAAGTAGCCTGCAGCTGTTTGCTTTCACCCTCCTGTAGGCTCTTACAAAATAAACAGTAAAAAAAAAAAAAAACCAATAAGATAAGCGAAATCTTTGAAAATTGTATTTTTTCATCTGTCTTTGGAATGTGTGCTTTGTCTTTCTGCTTTTTAAATGTCCAAATAGACGGGTTTGTTTGCATCCCTGGGGAATAAATTGTAATCATAGTCTTTATGTAATGGGTAAAGGTAAAATTGTCTCCAGTGGTATAAAAACATGAACATTTCCAGGAAATTTTCCTCCCAAGGAACTGAAAGCTTTCTGAGTTTATTTTTCTGTTTCATTAAAGAGTAATGAAGCTGAGAGACAGATGGGCTGAAGGACCTTGCCTCTTTCTAGCGGCAGACAAGGGGTGGATCTGGGCCTAAGTCCAGTGAATGTTACCAGTGCATGAAGAGTGACATTAAGTGACCACATCAGAGGTCACAAGATGCTCACCAGGACCAGGCTGGAGGGCCTTCCTACTTTCTAAATGTCTCCCTGTTGCCTGCTGTAGTATTTCTCAAAGGATCTGTGTACGCAGAGAGATTTCAGGTTGTAGATGGATGAAAGTTAGTATATTAATATTTATTCATTTATTTTTTATTTTTATTTATTTATTTATTCATTTATTTATTCATTTATTCATTTATCTATTTATCTTATTATTCATTTATTCGTTCATTCATTCATTCATTCATTTAATTTATTTATTTATCCATTTATTCATTCATTCATTCATTCATTCATTCATTTATTTATTTATTCATTTATTTAGATTAGGTCTTGCTATTTTTGCCTGTGGAATCGCAGGCTCTCGTTGCCCGGGGTACCACAGACTCAAGCCATCCCCAGCCTCAGCTTCCCAGGTAGCTGGGATGACAGGCGCGCGCCACCACACCCAGCTATTTTTCTGGAACTAGGTCTCACTACGGGCCCCAGGCGGGACTTGAACCACGATCCCTAGCCCCGGCCACTTCATAGGCTGAAGCTTACAAGCATAAGCCACCGTGCCCGGCCTTTAATATTTATTTTTATGTGTACCAGAGGGGGAAAAAGTCTGTAATTAGAGCAGATACCTGAGTTCCCATTCCATAGGTGCTTTGCAGTGAACAATAACATATTTGTGCTTTCTTCACAGGCACCTTGGATGACATAGTGGACAAACTGACCAAAGTGATAAGGAGCTCATTGGTGAGGGAACACTGGAATCACTGAGCAATGCAGTGGGAGCCCTGGAGACCAGATGCTCTTGCAGAAGTGGGCGTGGTAAATAGTAAAGGGGAGAATAGAGGCTCAGTGGCAGCGCTTCTCTGTCAGAAGCAAAGTAGACAAAGTTAGGAGCATCCAGGTCTGAGGGATACCTGCAGCAAGACTGGGAGATGGTTAACAGAATGTGGCAATCCTAGGGGCCAAATAGATGGTATTGCTCAAGTTATATCATCAACAGAGCTCAAGGATGGATGAGCAGGAAGTAGGTAGGACACAACCACCCTAATATAAAGTTATGACCTCTTTCCAAGTTTCCAGATCTTGGCTGTTTTCCAGACCAAAAGACGAGGAACAGAAGGAAGGACTGGAACCCCCTCCCTCCCCAATACTTGGCAATAGCACTGCACATGTATATGTCAATGATTCCCTTGTCCAATGGTTACCTAGAAAACTGGGGAAATACTCAGAGATCATGGGGCACAAAATCTGAATCGACATTGACACTCAGGGACAACAGTGTCATGATAGAAAACCTTTTAGAATGAACCAATCAGATTCAGATAATAAATGGAGCCACATTATCTGACCTCAGTTATCTGACTTCTAACTCAATAATCATTTTCCTACTTCCAGAATACGTGATTGCACTGGACATATTTGAGGCTTGATGTCACCACCACTTGTTCCTTTGCCTGTGGGTGAATGGGAACGCTAAGTGACAGAAACTCCACCTCCCTGGCCATGAAAGCAAACCAAAATCAATACTGCATGGGGTGGGGGGGGGTGGGGGGGTGGGGTGGAGTGGCAGAGATTAACATTGCTCTTAAAGACCTACAGACTGCAGGAATGTTGGTCCCAGTCACAATTCTATTTAACTTACCAGTTTGGCCTCTGTAAAAATGAGAGAATACTGGAGGAGAGTGGATTATTGGAAACAAGTGGTGGCCTTAATTTTAGTTGCTGGGTTAGATGAGGGACCTTTGAGAGAGTTAACACAGACTCAGCTACATGGTTCGTGGCCATGTATCTGGCTAAGTGATAGGTTCTTTCCACACAGATCGAAAAAGTGTGCATGTTGACTTGAGGTGGACAATAGTACACAGATGTGGACTTGGACCAGAGCTATCTGAACACTCCCACTTTACATTCAAGTCCAAAGGAATCTGGGCCACGTAGACAATGGGCAGCCCATCACATGATACAGCCATCTGTATCACTGGTATTGTATCTGACGAGCACAAAGTGGTGGCAAGTGCAATGGAAGCCTGGGCGAAAAACCATGCGCTTTAGTGGATGGCGCGTACGCATTTATCCTATTGTCAAAAAGGATTATTTGGGAACCTGTCACTTCAGGGAATGTTTTTAAGTATCCAGTCATCTAGGGCATTGTGGGGTCAGCCCTTCCAAGAGATCGGATGGGTTTTTTCGTCTTACATTCTCATCCATAAGAAGCCAACAGAATGCTTGGGGTCCTTATCACATTCTCACTTGGAAGCACTGCTCCATTCCCTCTCTGGTAGCATGACCAGCTGTGAGGGGGTGGAAAGCAGGTCCCTGCAGATGAGGCTCCACAAACCCTTTCCTTTGGCCCTGGAAGTCTAGTGATAAGAAAGGGGCCACATGGAATGTATGGAAAGCTCAATAAGAGAATGAAAACAGAACTCCCCAGGGTTCTGGACCAGAACCTGTTGGTAACAGAGACTTATACATCATTTGAGAAACTGCATCATGAGCAGGATTTTCAACCAAGCCTTACTATAAAAAAAAAAAAGCCTTGTCTTCTATTATTGAAAAGCAGCCCCTCTTTTCCTATTATTAAAAAAATACTTTAATATCGTAATCATTTTAGATTTGAAAAATTGATAATAAGCACAGGGTTCTCATAGGCCTCACACCAAGTTTTCCCTGCTAGTGACACCTTAACGTTGTCAAAGCGCCGTCGTGGGGTTCCAGCAGCAACAGCACACGGGTGATGCAAAGGCAAGAGGCATTTTTTTTCGGACTTAAGTCAGGGTCCAGCACTGACCTGGATCACCGACGCAGCGGTTACATCAGGGCGAGTCAGGTCCCCGAGCCCCCACGCGGTTCTCTTTTATCCCTTGGCAAGGGGCTTGGGAGTATGTGAACCATTCTGGTTGGCTAGTAAAGGCTTGGGGATACGTGAACCTACTTGGGTTGGCTAGTAAGGGGATTGGGGATACGTGAACCTACTTGGGTTGGCTAGTAAGGGCTTGGGGATACGTGAACCTACTTGGGTTGGCTAGTAAGGGCTTGGGGATACGTGAACCTACTTGGGTTGGCTAGTAAGGGCTTGGGGATACGTGAACC
>PVHY01019323.1:0-27604 GCA_004024945.1 Uropsilus gracilis
CCATGCTGTTTTAAGTATTATGGCTTTGTAGTATAGCTTGAAGTCTGGAATAGTTAGGCCTCCATTTTCTCTTTTTTTGGAGAGGTTTTTTTGATATTTGAGATCTTTTGTTGTTCCATATGAATTTTTGTAATTTTTGTTCTATCTCCTTAAAGAATGTCATTGGTATTTTTAAGGGGATTGCGTTGAATCTGTAGATTGCTTTTGGTAGGATGGCCATTTTGATGATGTTAATTCTTCCTATCCACGAGCAAGGGATGTCTTTCCATTTCCTTGTATCTTCTTCTATCTCTTTTAGTAGCATTTTAAAGTTTTCTTTGTATAGTTCTTTTACGTGTTTTGTTAGGTTTATTCCAAGGTATTTTATTGTTTTTGGTTCAATGGTGAATGGGATGACTTTTTTAATTTCTTCTTCTTCTGCTTGGTTTTTTGCATATAGGAAGGCTACTGATTTCTGTGTGTTGATTTTGTAACCAGCAACCTTACTGAACTGGTTTATTATTTCAATAAGTTTTTCTGTGGATTTTTTGGGGTTCCTACATATAGAATCATATCATCCATATATAATGATCGTTTCAGTTCCTCTTTTCCTATTTGTATCCCTTTTATGTCTTTCTCTTGTCTTATTGCCCTGGCTAAAACTTCCAAAACAATGTTAAAAAGTAATGGAGAGAGTGGGCACCCTTGCCTAATTCCAGATTTTAACTGCAAGGATTTTAGTTTTTCCCCATTTAAGATGGTGTTTGCTGTGGGTTTGTCATAGATGGCTTTTATTATGTTGAGGTAAGTTCCTTTGATCCCCAGTTTTTCAAGGGCTTTTATCATAAATGGGTGCTGGACTTTGTCAAATGCTTTCTCTGCATCTATTGATATGATCATATGATTTTTGTTTTTCTTCTTATTGATGTGGTGGATTATGTTGATTGACTTCCGGATGTTGAATCATCCTTGTGCCCCTGGGATAAATCCCACTTGGTCATGGTGAATAATGCTTTTTATGCATCATTGGATTCGATTTGCTAGTATTTTGTTTAAAATTTTTGCATCTGTGTTCATTAGGGAAATTGGTCTATAGCTTTCTTTCTTAGTGCTGTCCTTATTTGGTTTTGGTATGAGTATGATGTTTGCTTCATAAAATGCGTTTGGGAGCGCCCCTTCTTTCTCAATTTTTTGGAAGAGTTTTAATAGTATTGGTGTTATTTCCTCTTTGAAAGTCAGGTAGAATTCATTTGTATAGCCATCAGGTCCTGGGCTCTTCTTTTTAGAGAGAGTTTTTATAACTGCTTCAATTTCACTGCTTGTGATTGGATTATTTAGACTCTCTATTTCTTCATTGTTCAATTTTGGGTAGTTGTATTTTTCCAGGAATTTGTCCATCTCATCCAAATTGTTGAATCTGTTTTCATATAGATGTTCATAGTAGTCTCTGATTATCCTTCGGATTTCTTTTGTGTCTGTGGTGATTTCTCCTTTCTCATTTGTGATTCTATTTATTTGGGTCTTTCCTCTTCTTTTCTTTGTGAGCTTTGCAAGGGGCTTGTCAATTTTATTTTTTTCAAAGAACCAGCTCTTAGTTTTGTTGATCCTCTGGATTGTGTTTTTGGTTTCTATGTTATTTATTTCTTCTTTGATTTTTATTATTTCTTGTTTTCTTCTGGGCTTTGGCTTTTCTTGTTGTTCTTTTTCTAATTTTTCGAGTCACCAAACTACTTTAATGAAAAAAAAAAAAACTACAGCCAGGCACTTCATTGTAAAACTTCCAAGAACCCAAGATAAAGAAAAAATAATGAGAATGATTAGAGAGAAAAAACAGATAACTACAAAGGAAAACCCAGTATGCTGACCTCAGATTTCTCAGAAGAGACTCTCCAAGCAAGGAGAGAATGGAGCCACATCTTCAAAAAAAACTCCAAGACAAAAAGAGCCAGCCAAGAATACTCTACCCTGCAAAGTTGTCCTTCTATGAAGGAAAATCTTCTCAGACAAACAAAGTTTCCAGAAATTTGCTACCACCAAACCCCCACTACAAGAAATCTTACAAGAAGTCTCAAGTACAAAGCCCTCAGAAGAATAAATAGAATGAACATAAGAAACTAAGAGAACCTTAAAATGTCTACCAGAAAACCAACTCTAGAACCTCAAACATCAATAATTACTCTAAATGTTAACAGTCTTAATTCATCAATAAAGAGACACAGAGTAGCGGACTGGATCAAAAGGCAGAACCTAACTTTCTGCTGCCTCCAAGAAACACATCTAATCTCCAAAGATGAGCATAGACTGAAGGTAAAAGGATGGAAAACAACCCTACAAGCAAACGGCCCCCCAAAAAAGGCAGGGGTAGCCATTCTCATAGCAGACAAAGCATATTTCAAAATAAAAAAAGTAACAAAGGATTAAGATGGTCACTACCTAATAGTTCAGGGTACAACCCACCAGAAAGACATAACAATTATCAACATACATGCACCAAACAAGGGAGCACCAAGATTCATAAGGCGGCTACTAGCAGAACTGAAAATAAATATTGATGAAAACACATATGTAGTAGGAGACTTTAACACCCCACTCACGCCAAAGAACAGATCAACAAAACAGAAACTAAACAAGGACACAAAAGCTTTAAAAAAAGACCTAGACCAAATGAACCTCATAGATATATATAGGACACTGTACCCCCAAGGAAAAGAATACACATTCTTTTCAAATGCACATGGATCCTTCTCTAAAATTGACCACATATTAGGACACAAGACAAATTTGAATAAATATACACAAATTAAAATTATACCAAGCTTTTTCTCAGATCATAAAGGCATCAAACTAGAAATTAACAATGAAGAGAAAGCAAAAAGAGTGGCCAATAATTGGAGACTAAACAATATGCTACTAAACGAAGAATGGGTAATTGAAGACATTAAAGAAGAAATTAAAACCTACTTTTAAATGAATGGAAAAGAAGACACAACTTTTCAAAATGTCTGGGACTCAGCAAAAGCATATCTAAGAGGAAGGTTCATAGCAATACAGGCACATATCAAAAACAAAGAAGCTATACAAAGAAAATACCTCATCTCCCAATTCAAAAAACTAGAAAAAGAACAACAGAAAAAGCCAAAACCCAGCAGAAGACAAGAAATAATAAAAATCAAAGAAGAAATAAATAACCTGGAAACCAAAAAGACTATTCAGAAGATCAACAAAATGAAGAACTGGTTCTTTGAAAAAATAAATAAAATTGGTAAACCTCTTGCAAAGCTCACAAAGAAAAGAAGAGAGAACACTCAAATAAACAGAATCACAAATGAAAAAGGAGAAATCACAACAGACACAAAAGAAATCCACAGGATAATCAGAGACTACTATGAACATCTATATGGAAACAAATACAACTTGGATGAGATGGACAGATTCTTGGAAAAATACAACCACCCAAAATTGAAAAAAGAAGAAACAGAAAACCTAAATAATCCAATCACAAGCAATGAAATTGAAGCAGTCATAAAAACCCTCCCTAAAAACAAGAGCCCAGGACCAGATGGCTTTACAAATGAATTCTACATGACTTTTAAAGAGGAAATAACACCTACTCTACTAAAACTCTTCCCAAAAAATGAGAAAGAAGGAAAGCTCCTGAACACATTCTAAGAAGCAAACATTACACTCATACTAAAACAAAATAAGGACAGCACCAAGAAAGAAAACTATAGACCAATTTCTGTAATGAACACGGATGCAAAAATTTTAAACAAAATCCTGGGAAATAGAGTCCAACATTGCTTAAAAAAAAGCATTATTCACCATGACCAAGTGGGATTTATCCCGGGGGCACAAGGATGGTTCAACATCCGGAAAACAATTAACATAATCCACCACATCAACAAGAAGAAAAACAAAAACCACATGATCGTATCAATAGATGCAGAGAAAGCATTCAACAAAATTCTGCACCCATTTATGATAAAAACCCTTGAAAAATTGGGGATCAAAGGAACATACCTCAACTTAATAAAAGCCATCTATGACAAACCTACAGCAAACATCATCTTAAATGAGGAAAAACTAAAACCATTTCAATTAAGGTCTGGAACCAGGCAATGATGTCCACTCTTGCTGCTACTTTTTAGTATTGTACTGGAAGTTCTAGCCAGGGCAATAAGGCAAGAGAAAGACATAATAGGAATACAAATAGGAAAAGAGGAACTGAAGCTATCATTATATGCAGATGATATGATTCTTTATGTAGAGAACCCAAAAAAATCTACAGAAAAACTTCTTGAAATGATAAAACAGTTCAGTAAAGTAGCCGGTTACAAAATCAACACACAGAAATCAGTAGCCTTTCTGTACACAAAAAGCCAAGAAGAAGAAGAAATTTAAAAAGTCATCCCATTTACCATCACACCCAAAACAATTAAATACCTGGGAATAAACCTAACAAAACACGTGAAAGAACTATACAAAGAAAACTTTAAAGCATTGCTAAAGGAGATAGAGGAAGACTAAGGAAATGGAAAGACATCCCCTGCTCATGGATTGGAAGAACTGACATCATCAAAATGACCATCCTTCCCAAAGCAATCTACAGATTCAATGCAATCCCTATAAAAATTCAAATGACATTCTTTAAAGAGATAGAAAAACAATTACAGAAGTTCATATGGAATAACTAAAGATCTCGAATATCAAAAAGCCTCCTAGCCAAAAAAGAGAGAATGGAGACCTAACTGTTCCAAGACTTGAAGTTATACTACAAAGGCATAATAATTAAAACAGCATGGTACTGGTACAACAACAGACAAGCAGACCAATGGAACAGAATCGAGTGCCCAGAATAAAACCACACATGTATAGTTAACTAATATTCAACAAAGGAGGGCAAAATTTACATTGGAACAAAGATAGTCTCTTCAATAAATGGTGCTGGGAAAATTGAACTAAGACCTGCAAAAAAAAAAGGACCAAGGAAAACATAAACGGATGATACTACATCAAACTAAAAAGCTTCTGTACAGCAAAAGAGACAACAGAAAAAACTAAAAGAAACCCATCAGAATGGGAAAAAAGTTTTGCCCTCCACAAGAGTGATAAGGGTTTAATAATGAAGATGCACAAGGAACTTACACAATTAAACAAAAACAAAACAGAAACCCAATCAAAAAATGGGGAGAACTAAAAAGACACTTCTCCAAAGAGGAAATACAAATGGCCAACAGGCACATGAAAAATTGTTCAATGTCACTAGCAATAAGGGAAATGCAAATCAAAACCACAATGAGATACCACGTCACACCAGTGAGAATGACCCACATTTAAAAAAAAAAACAGGCAACAACAAGGGCTGGCATGGATGTGGAGAGAAAGAAATGCTCTTACACTGCTGGTGGGAATGTAAACTGGTTCAGCCACTATGGAAAGCGGTGTGGAGAATCCTCAAACTAATGAAAATGGAACTACCCTTTGACCCAGCAATCGCTTTTCTGGGAATCTACCCAAAGGAGACTTCAGTATGAGTACAAAGGGACACCTGCACCCGCATGTTCATTGCAGCACTATTTACAATCACAAGGACATGGAAACAAGCCAAATGTCCCAAAACAGATGACTGGATGAAAAAGATGTGGTATATATACACAATGGAATATTACTCATCAATTAAAAATGACAAATTGGACGATTTCATGATAACATGGATACACCTAGAAGAAATCATATTAGCAGAAACAAGTCAAAAAGATAAAAACAGACACCAAATGGTTTCACTATTATATGGACCTTGGGAAAGATAAACAAAAAGCTATGAAGAAAAGTCAAAAACAAACAAAAAAAGAATAATATTCAAATTGAAGTACACAGCTCCAAGTGGGGGGGGGTGGGACAGAGGGGGAATGATCAGGGAGGGTGGGAGGGGTGAATCCAGGGAATTACAAAGATGTGAAATTTATATTTAAATAAGTTATTTGATTTTTTTTTTTAAAAAAAGAAAGTTACAGGTGGGTGGCCATATGCTGAATGAATCAGATTGTGTTCCCATTTAAAAGCAAGTTATAACATTACAGACAAGTGAAACATGCCAGTGGTGGGCAGACTTTGGTCTTCAATAGATGGCAATTGGCAACAAATGAAGAAGAGAATGGCAATGATGAAATCAAAATCGTGGAGGTTGGAAAAAGTTGATTGATAAGAGAAAATGGCCACAAAGAAGTTTCATGGTAATAGCTATACTTCTTAACACAAGGAAAGACCTAGAATAACTCAGAAACTTATCCATATGACTTCAGATGTCATCTTAAATGGCATATCTAAAACAGATGATGTTGGAAGAAAGGAGAAGAGTAACTGATAATCCCAGGGAAAGGGGAGGTTCCAGGTTCCCTGCTCTACGCAAGGGAGAGTAGAGCTGAGCAGAGGTGGGAAACTGGAGAAGACTGCAAAAAGGAAGGAGGGGGATCAAGAATAAGATCTGGAGAGGCACGTGGAGCAGAGACATATGGAAAAGCTGTGCTTGTTTCTTGGCCTTGGACTTGAACACATGGAAGGAGACACTTGAAACAGAGATGTGGGTGAGGGACCCCTGGGGAGGCTAACAATGGCAGCCTTCATCTTTATGTCGGTTTTGATTTTGCTCTTTTCTTCCAGACTTGTCCGGTGCTCCTTCTGCCACCTTTCCCCACCAGAAGGTGCCTTAGAGTTGTGGCCAGTATTTGGACTTCAGTGGTCCTGCTTAGGGAAAATACCATTTAGACAGGCACTTTACCCACAAGAGAATGGATAGTTTGGGGTGTTTGATTGGAAGTTATTTTAAAGTATATGCTTTTTCTTCTCCTTGTTACACATTAATTGTATTAAAGTTATTTTCTGTTGAAAATAACTTTCAGACTCTTATGTATTAAAGTCTGTTAAAGATCTTATGCATTAGAATATGGCAAAAACTATTTAGAGCAGGCAGGTTTGGGGGGTCTCAAGGTTCCCCTATTTCTGCCCACTAACAGAATGATATTCATACCGGAAGTATATCAGGGAAGGCATATTAGACAAAGGTACACAGATTTAAATTCTGCCTTCTCCTTTGAAAAGAGGTAGCAAAATTAGGTCTTTCGGAAGAGGGTCTTATACAGAGAAGCTTACGATGATCATCAAAAGCAGGCTCTGTCTAGCCTTCAGAGCCTCTCCCACAAAACAATCTCAAACAGAGTCTTTTGTATAATATTAATGGCTTTTTTCTAATTAGCTATTTTCCATGCATTTATAAATAAAATTTTACCCAATTTGTAGTCTGTCAGACCAGGGGGAATTTGTAAGACTCTTAAAAGTGACATGTCTCCCAAAATATGATGGACAAAGTATGAGTATTAAGTAAAAATACCAATTGCACAAGCCACATGTCAGGGCCTTTACAGTGATAAAAATAGTAATTCAACATAGCAGTTTCCTTGCATTCTCTTCAACCAAACACATCACTCCTGCAAGGTGCAGTTGCTGTGGCCAAGCCACCACCATGGTGGAAGCAATAAACCACCAGAACTCAGCAGGACTTCACTGTACTTAAAACTGGTCTAATCCTATCTGAGATCCCAGCAAAGACAATGATGGAATCTCAAAGGGAGTAAAAAAATTCAATAGGTGAAGCACAGCATTCTCTGTCACAAATAATAAAAACTTTAATAAATGCTCCTATGCTGACAACATTGGAACGTGCTTATTTTTCTAAGAATGGTGTCTATATATTCTGCCACTGTCTGAACTTCAAATATTCTGCTCCATTGTCTCCTTTAAGTACACTGGAATTTGTCAGAGCATGTGTCCTGACTTGCAATTGAAAAATATGGTCACCACATTGATAGAGGGTTTGAACTATGCTAGGCAGCTGTTACACAAACTCTCAAGAAAGATGAGAGCAGAATAAAAACATATCACAAATTTGCCACTGAGGAGCTGATAAAATGCAGAAAGGACTGAAGTTTCTTCTATGCTGCAAATATGCAAACCATGTCTCACTCAGTGAAGACTTTCAATACAGTTTTCTATGTAAATCAATCACCTCTCAACAAAAATGAACACTCACTTCACTCAGAAGGAAGGGAAGTTTGTGAATAGGTTTACTTCAGACTCTGTGACCACAGACATTTCTCCTTTGTCAAGCCCCTAATTGTGCCTTAGCATGCCTTGGCCATGGTGTTCATCAAACAGGGGATACCTCAGTATTCATAGGGAAAGACAAGTTGTTTGGAAATGTACCATGTTGACACAAAGCAGAGCTAAAGCATTTCTTCATATAAAACATCTGTAGAACAAACAAGGTTGTTTTTTCATCAAAAGATGGAATATTATTTCATGCTAGTGAATTTTGTACAGACCTAAAATAACTGGTAAAATGAAAAATTTTGAACTAAAAGCAAAAACAAACAAGCTTTATCGGTAATAGGAGGCCAGGGGGGGAAAGATGGGAGAAAAGGGAAATACAAAAGAAACAAGAAGAGTCAGAAATCAGCCATGGGCAAGAAGGAAATTTGTTCTTAAAAAAATAAACAAAAATCAAAATTTTGCAAGATTAACTGATCTATAGTCAAAAATCCTATTGCTTTGAAATGTAAGTAGAGACAAAGAGGAAAAATACTGCAAATGGAACTTTTCACAAAAGTAAATAAACAATAAGACCATGGTTTTCATGACAATCTTGTACCTTCCCAAACTTCCTAATTCCATTTTCCTTTTTTGTTCACCAAGGAATACATCTCTAATGTGGGATTTTGGTGTGATACCTGTTCTTACCCCTGTGGTGCATAAATATGACCACACTGTGTTCTCAAACATGTGATATTTAAAACATACCTTAGATTTTATTGAACAGCTCCATGAGACGGCTCAGTAAAGTGACATCTGTGATTCTTGTCATGCTTTGAAACAACCTATGTCTTCCCAGTTGAACATGTTTAGCAACCTTGAAGTATCCACAGGAGACTCTGCAGGACTAATAAAGTTATTCCCAATGGTTACCATTTGGAATAGTCAATAGGGATCACCGAAACCGTTACTCAAGTCCAAAACAACCGAAATATCTTATATATACATCCTACACTTCAATTAAATCTTCCAGCTTGTTGATAGAAAGTTCAGCTCACTGAAACCTGAGGCTGTTCAAGGCCTTTGACTACTGAGTCCACTGCCCAAACCAAACAGTGGCCATGGTAATCTTAAAGTTCCAGAGTTCTCTATCTGTGATGTCACTAGAGCTACTTTAACTATCACCAATATGATAGTAATGCATTCAAGAGAGTTTGAGCACCTGTAACCCACAGGATAATAAGATGGGCTCATCACACAAACTATTATCTTTCACAAATTACAGTAGTGATCATATGTACTGCTGAATTCTAAATAGTGCCCTACAACCAGTAATGGCCATTTCAAGGACACAACAAAGTGAGAGATCATTCCCTGTAGGTAGCTCCAAGGCTCCCCCAACATCTTAAAACAATCTTCACCAATATGATACAGTAGAATGAACACATGTACTTGAAAATCAAGTAGCTCCAGGTTCAAATTTCTGTTCTGTTACTTCTTATTCATGTGATCTGGGTAAATTAATCAACCTGTCCAACACTTTTCTCACATAAAAATGAAGATATAAAGGTACTAATAGCCATATTATAGGGTTTTATAAATGGCAATTGGGTATGATGTATGTATAGTACTTGGCATATAGGAATCAGTATCCACTCTAAAAATTCTATAAAGGAGTGACTCAGGGGCAACACTTTGCTTGGTGGGGACAGGTATATGGGATAGTGACTTGAAGTTTGATATACCACGTTTGAGACTGAGTTTTTATTTAGCACAGCTTGTGGTGTCAGGGAAATGAAAACCTCCCATAACCCAGGCAAAACTTTGACACCACCACTTACACACAAGTGTAGTTCTCTTTAACATCTACACTATCAGAAAGGTCAGAGTATCTTCCAAGAGCAGGGTTTCTTTAAGCACTGTAACCAACACAATCTCCCTTAATATTTCCTCCCTCTTGGAAAACAAAGCCCTGAGCTCTTTTTTTAACTTGGTTTTACACAGCTGGGATCAACCCACTGAAGCACATTCAGGAATAAGCCTGTCTCGTTACAGCTAAAGTAACAGAGTGCAGGTTACCCAATCACATGTGTAAAGTACATGTTCAGATTTATAAATTCAAGCTATTTTTCTTTTGTCAATGATAAACAGAATGGGTAGGGTTCTTCAGACCTCTACATAAATCATAGAGGAGCTATGCCTCAAACCAACCACCCACTGCAAACACCTTACAAACCCACTCTATACCCATGCCTGTTCCTCAGGACCTTGATACGAAGCATTGTGTCACATTACTAGAAAAACAACCTCAAGGTTTCACAAGGTTTTTGCTTTCTTGGTTATTATTGTCAACCACTAAAACATGGAAGGCAATCCGTGGCACTCAGTGATTAACTCCATTTCATTGCAAACTTTGATCTGAGCTTTGCTCATCTTATATATTCATCCAATTATAATTTGTTAATCGTTAACATTTGCTAACATTGTCCCATCCAATTAACATTTACTGAACAACGCAATATTATGAATATGCAGTTTGGAGTCAGTAAAGTCAGGCTCACATCCTGTCTCTGCCACATATAAGAAATACACTCCAAATACGAGGGAAAGGACCAGTTGGCATACTTAACATCAAATAAATACCATGTGTATACATGCGCTTGATTTCTTTATCTAAAGTGAGACTATTAGTAATACTGCTTCGTTTTCCTTTAGCACAGCACCTGATGTAGAGTAAGAGTACATCCTTTTTTTTAAAAAAAAAAAAGATAAAATTAGAATGTAAACACTCTCTGTCACCAAAAAAAATTAAGAAAAAAACTGCATATAACATTTATCATATACCAATTATTAACTGTGTGCCAGGTACTATTCTAAGTGACTCATATGTAAAATGATAAATCATGTGACAGAAGATTATTTAGAATCCATAATTATAATAATAATACAGAATGCTTAGTACCCTGTACCATTCTAAAAACATGTATTGACTTTTTAAATCCTCAACCAAAACTAAGCGGTGGGTGCTAATATCCACATTTTACAGATGAGTAAGTTGAGGTTCAGAAAGTTAAGCAAATTGCTCCAAGATCTTGTAGCTTCAAAGTGGCATAGCTTGGACTCAAAACCCAGCAGTGTGACTTCAGAACCCATGAGATTTCAGAGCATGGATTCTAGAATGCCAGCTTTTCCAGCCTCTTTCCCAGCTCTTCCATTGCAGTGTGGGATTGGGGGGGGGTTAACAGGAACGCAGCCCAGATCATTATAATAGATACTTGTACAAAGCAACTGTGTCAGAGCTCTTGTACTGGGGTGTTTTATATTTGTTATATCAAATTCTCACATCAATGAAGTGATTACTATTGTTTATAGACTATAATAATGGGGTGGCCCAAAATTGCACAGCTATATATCCTACTATCTGAAAACCAAAAATTCTGAGTCCAAGCTACACATTCTTTGTCATTCTCATGCTCTTCCCTCACTGCCCAAACCCACCCACCACCCCCAGAGTGAATGATTACAGACTGAAAGAAATTAGATGACATTTTCAAAATTCCTGTCTTAATATAATTTGTGCATAAGAAATTTCTATGCACTGCACATAAAAAATACGGTGTTATCTTGTCTTCCTTTGAAAAGTACTCTTTTTTCATTGCTTTCCCTTAACTAGGAGTGACACTCAACTTTCAAGACACTTTAAATTCCACCTCAAGATATCTTAAAAGGTTCTTTACAGACCTGGGAATTAAGGTACCTTCTTAGCTTCCAGTCAAGAAGCATCATTTCTCCTGTTTATAGCTTCATAAATGTTGACCTAATAAATCTGTCTTATGCATGTAAAGGCAAAGTTCACTTTCTTCCCAAGACAGAGCAGAGGCACCCAAACATAAGAGGTGGGGGTATGAAGGGGTTCTTTTTATTTCTGAAGACCATAAGTAGTTGAAATATGGAAAGAATCTCAGAAAAAAAAATCTCTTTAGATAGTTATTCATCCAACTGGCTAAAAATGGCTCAGAGTAGCAGAATAGTCTAGACGTCAAGCCTTTTAAAGCATCTGGTTTTAAGAGGTATTGAAACCAAAGACAGTATTTCTAAATTCAACAGAAAAACTATCACTTTGTATCTTAATAAATCTAGTTCATCTAATGGATGTTTTTCATCTCCAGGGTCTGAAAGACCAGTGCGGAAAGTCTTCAAATGGATCTTTTTTCTCCCAGCTCTCATCACTCATGGCATTACAGTCAGTTCAAGATTAGGCCCCAGGAATTTTGAGTTCTAATCTAGACTTTGTTACCAACTCACCAAATGTCCATGGGAAGCACACCAGCTCAAAACATTTCATTTTGTTCAACAGCGTTTCATTATAACATCCATGAGCAAAAAAAAATCCCAGGCAGCCTTGAATAAAACAATGTCATTTTGCTTAAAACAGAAGTGCCAAGGAGACTATGGCCAACATTAATGGGGATTTACTGTGGAGTTAGGTTTCTGCTCCAGAGTATATATCTGTTAGCAATAGTCAGAACACAAATGGGATCAGTGGGTGAAGCTTGCCTCTTTTCATGCTAAGAGGAGCAGAATAACTAGTAGATATGAACCAGGGTGAAGTCTGAAGTGGGGTCCTGGTTACTCTAACAGAACCACTTTCCTGATTTCCACTAGCAGGAAAGTAGGTTTAGTTAATTAACATTGACCTTGGAAAGCAGGTTGGAAAGAGATTTTTTTCTTCTTGGGTGATAGTGAAGGTATCAAAGACTTAAAAAATGTTTTTTTTAAAAAATGAAGGTATTAAAGACTAGAGATGGATACATTGGTGTGATATTGTGATTTACAGGGAAAAATTATTATTCAAATGACCAGAATATACTACCTACATATTTTTCGTCTTCATCCACGGTATCTGTCTCCCAACTCCCCTGGGAATTTAAGTGTAGAGTCTATCAAAGGCATCTCCTTTATGTAAATATACCACATCTTTTTCAACCATTCATCAGTTTTGGGGCATTCAGGTTATTTTCATATCCTAGACATTGCAAATAGTGCTGTGATAAACATCTGAGTACAGGTGTCTTTTTTAATTAATGTTTTGGTAATGCTTTCAGTAGATTCCTAGAAATCAGACTGCTGTATTGAATGGTAGCTCCATTTTCAGTAGTTTGAGTGTCCTCCACACAGCTTTCCATACTGGCCAGACCAGTTTGCATTCCCATCAGCAGTGTAAAAGTTTTCCTTTCTCTCCACAAACATGCCAGCACTTGTTTCTCATTTTCTTTTGCTATGGGCCATTCTTATTTGGTGTAAGAAGGTAACCCTTTGGGAATATTATTTTGTAATCAAAATAGACAAATATGACCCATTTGTGATAACATGGATGGACCTAGAGGGAATCATATTAGCAGAAATAAGTCAAAAAGAAAAATACATAAACCATATGGTCTCACCCATAGATGGGATATAGGAATAATAAACAAAAGGCCAGGAAAAGGTCAAAATAAACTAACAGAACTAAGGCAAGTAGCTAGGGAGAAGGAGGAGGAGGGAGAAATCAGGAAAAAGAGGATCACAAGAAGACCAAGATGAAGGTTCACAGGTGATAGGTAGAGGGAGAACACAGGGGAACATAATCATGTAATATATACATAAATATGTAAACAAAAAAATGATTAATTGCAAAAACCCCTGAAAAACAATAAAAGTATTTCCTGTTATGTTAATGAAAATAACATTTGGAAAACATTTATGGAGGGCTGGTTTCCAGGGAGACCAACGTGACTAGAATGTGAAACTTTGAGTCCTAATCCCTGATTTCCTGAGAGGGAACAGGGGTAGAGGTGGAGCTCTATTAACTACAGCCAATGATTCAATCACTCATGCCTATGTAATGAAACTCTTGAATAAAGTCCAAGAGGAAGGGATTAGAGAGCTTCAGGGACTGAACATTTGGCCATTTGAGGAGAGGGGCTAGAAGCTCAGAACCTGTTCCCTACACCTTGTCTGATGCATCTCTTCCATCTGGCAGCTGTTGTATCCTATTGATACTATAGTGAGTAAACAGGTTTCCTCTGTTCTATGTGTTATTCTAGAAAACTAACTGAAATCTGAAGGAGTCATGGGGATCTCTGATCCAAAACACAGCTGATCCGAAACACAGGTTTACATAGGACTTATGACCAGAATCTAAACTGAAGAGCACTCTAAGGGCACTAAGTCCTTAACTTGTGATTTTGATGCTATCACCAACTATGCAGATTCTGAATTAAGTTGAATGCTTGGAGACCTTGTTGGAGTCTGAGAATGCTTGTTTGTGTGGGAAACCCTCAGGACCTATATCTGTCAGAAATGTGACTATATGACACCACCAAACACTCAGTGCTGTAGGAAATACACTATATTATTCTAGAAGTTTCTATAAGTACCCATAATACGTACAGAACAAGGTTCTGAGCAGAGTTTGTAGCTCCACAGAGAACCATTCCTACACATACTGTTCTGAAAATCTCTGCTTTTCTACTCAAAACTATTGAATGAATAAACAAATAATATTAGCATACTGTCCCTACTTAGAGAAGGAACCAAATAGACCAAAGAAATGATTGATAACTCTCTAAAAACTTATAAACTTGGGAGGAGCAACACAGGTACAGCTTCATAAGGTAGATACTACACTAGTCTTGGAAAAAAGAATATTTAGATGTGAGTATTGGATCTCACAATTTATAAGTTGAGCAAGTTACATGCCCTTGGACTTGCTGTCAATTGTTTACAGGCCTCTACTTCATATTACTGCTGCTCATTCATTCATTCAACTAATAATTTTTGAATGCTAATTGCACAATGAAGTAGAAACAGAGAGAAATAAAACAAAGTCTGGCCTTTCACATAGAGCCTTTAAAACACAAGTGCAAATAGAAACACCATCACGATGACATTTTATCTTCCTCAGTAATAACTTCCCCTTATTGAGCACTATTTTGTGCTAGGCACAGCACTGGACACTTTCTATAAATTATATCCCTTACAAAGTAGCATTACCATGTTCTTTTTTGTTTTTTTTTAAATTTATTTAGCATTTCTTACATTGTTGTATCCCCATATTTCCTTACATTGTTGTATCCCCATATTTCTCCCGTAATCATATCACCCATGACAAATCACCATTTTGCCTCATGTTCCATCCTCCCTTTTGTCACACCCCTCCACTTCCCTTTTTTGCTGAATGTTTCTTTTCTATGGTCAGCTTGTGAGTTTTAACTATTTATTGTCCTTTTTTTTTAATTTGTCTATATTCCACCTATAAGTGGGACAATCCAGTATAGCTTCAGTTCCTCTTTCCCCATTTGTATCCCTTTTATGTCTTTCTCTTGTCTTATTGCCCTAGATAGAACTTTCTGTACAATGTTAAAAAGTAGTGGTGAGAGTGGGCATCCTTGCCTGGTTCCAACTCTTAATTGGAATGATTTTGGTTTTTCCCCATTTAGGAAGATGCTTGCCATAGGTTTGTCAAGATGGGTTTTATTATGTTGAGGTAAATTCCTTTAATCCTCGATTCTTTAAGGGCCTTTATCATGAATGGATGCTGAACATTGTCAAATGCTTTCTCTGCATCTATTGATATGATCATGTGGCTTTTGTTTTTCTCTTTATTGATATGGTGTATTATGTTAACTGATTCCTGGATGTTGAGCCATCCTTGTGCCCCTGGGATAAATCCCACTTGGTCATGGTGAATAATGCTTTTTATGCATCATTGGATTCAATTTGCCATTATTTTGTTTAAAATTTTTGCATCCATGTTCATTAGGGACATTTATCTATAGTTTTCTTTCTTGCTGCTATTGTTTCTGAATAATTTCAATTAGCATAATTCCTTCCAACTCCATCCATGTTGCTGCAAATGGAATGTGTCTTTTTTCATTGCTGAATAATATTGTGTGGTATCATGTTCTTTTTACACATACAGTAACTATAGTTCTGAAAAGCTGAGCAACTTCCTCAAGATCACACATGTAAGAAGCAAGTTAGGATTTCAAGCTACATCTGTAGGGCTCTAAATGCAGGCTTCTTTCACTCTGTCACATACCCACCTATAAAATGACTATTAGCCAAATGACATTTTTGTTTTCTACCATGCATAATAGTGACTAATTAATGGATTTTTGTCCAATCCAGCTTTTAAGATAACAAATCTTCGCTAACTCAGTAATAGCACAAAACAACATGTCTGAATTTTCCCCTAAAAACAAAGGTTGAAAATGAAAATGAAATAGTTGTAGGCAAAAAAAATGCACATCAAGCTAATCATGGCTCAATAAGAAGACATATGCAGTATTTATACTAGTAGAGAGAGACTTGATGTGCATGGTCATGGGAACTTGGTGTCAGGCATTTTTCGGATCGAAGGGACAAATGTACTTCCATTTATCCTTCAGGGATTATCACAATCATTTAGCATCACTGATTATGGGGTAGCCTGGTTATAATATAGCATGAGCAGCAATTTTCTGGATCACTTGCATTAATGCGGGTCATTGGACAAAAAAAATCTTAAAGTTCTTCCACACATATGTCACAGTAGCTACCATGAGGTCCCAGTTGAAGCATGAACTCTTCACTGATTAATTTGCAGATAGCAGTAACATTTCTGTGGCAATAAATATGTATAAATGATTAAGAGACTCTGTTCATGGACTCTTTACTCATAAGAGGTCAGGGCTAAAAGGAAACTTGTAGGGCATCTGACCCACATTTCTACAGATGAGAATACTGGAGTTTTGCAAAGGGAAGTGACTTCCACACAGCCACACAGTCACCACTACTGCATGCTGAAAATTAAAGTCAGAGGAAGGGGATGAGGTAACGGAGCTGAGCTAAATTCCTCAGCTTTCTTGGCCAAAATCATCTGAAAATAAACAGAAGTAAAAGCAAGCTTTTTTTTTTGTTACAGGTGTGACCAATAGAAGAAATGAAAATAAAGCTTTTTTTTCTGATATGACCACACACTGTCTGTGAACTTGCGTAAACTCAGGGGTCTTATTTTGGTCATCTATGAAATGGGATATGGCTATCGGCACCTCTCACTAATGTTCTCGTGAGGGAAAAAAAAAGGTTAGTGGATGGAGGAAATGGTAACAATAGTTTCCATTCCCCAAAAAGGATTTCCTAGCAATTTCTTTACCTCATTTATATAACTTGCTCCTGGTTTAGCCCACCAAACCCCCCAACCCTATACTGGCTTCTTCACCATCCATATGTCACCTAATACTATAGTCTACTCTTTCTAGTCTCTGAATAGAAAATTTTAAATTTTTGCAATATGTGTAAAATTAGAAAATAGCTAATGTCTCACCTCCTCCTCTAATAAAGAAGTTCTACCTCTCTTACTGGTTTTTTTCTTTGGGGTTTCAGATTCCTCACACCAGAATGGCTCACTTCAAAAGGAAAATAATGTCAACCCCTTGTCATGGAGGTGCTGAGAGGGATAGCAATCCCTGTAGGAGGACAAATATCCCTCACTCTTAAAGGTTTTAATATTGGCAGAGCATCCAAAACTAGATATAGTCATCTTAGAAATAGGCTATAGCACTAATAGTAGAAAAACATCATCTATACTCTGCTGCCCAGTATTTATTATTCATGACTATGAAAGGAAACTGAGAATCTATCATCCTAATCTCTGGAGATACGTATATGTGCACATGCTCACACACATGTATGCATGAGTACATGCACATGCACACACAGAGGCAAACACACACCACATAAGTATGCAGGCATGCACGCTCCCTGGTTTGGTGTAAAAATTTTTGTTTCTAGCCCTCCGAGATGTTTTTAGCATTAACGAATTGTGTAGTCCCACTAAGCAGAAAATCAGAGTGACATTTTTTAGAGAAATGCACACTTGTTCCAATTTTCTTGTCTAAATTATCCAAAGCCCTAACAGTCTCGATACGGTTCACTTAAAGATCATTACTCATGTTACTGAGTGGGTTGCAGAGTGATCGTGCCTACACAAGGTATTCTTCTGGGTGTTGGAAAATGACAGGAGTTAGCTATAGTACTGAATGTGCTGAAATTAACTCAAACTTGCAAAGTTCCATCAGCACCATATAAGGAAGGATATTTATCCTGCAATAGAAGTTGGGGCGGGGAAGCAGAGATATGGGGGTATTAAGTGATTTATAATTGAAAATGTTCAAATGAGCAGAATGGCTAAAGTTCCCATGGGATGTTGCTAACAATTAGCAATACAGTGATTGGTAGCTGTGTTTAACATTAACCACTAATGCAAATTTAAAAGTTTCCTTTAAAAAAAACTTTCAAATTCTTCAACTTTTGTTTTACATAAAGACTGCTTACCATGGACACACTAAGAGCAAATAAGCATAATTTAAAAACACAAAACTGAAAAAATGATTGCCTGAACATGAAGGTGGAAATGATTATTTTTAAAAAGTGAAGCAAAACTCAGTTAAAAGCTTTTTGTGTCTTATAATGCTCCCCAAAGAAATGTCTAAGGTCTTAATTAGCTTTCCTCCTTATCTCTGGTGAAGCAGGCCCACAAAGTTTTCTACGTCAGCTCTACAATGACATTTGAAAAATATGTGATCACCCACATGGAAGATGTATAAGCTCATTTCCATCCTGTTTGAGACTTACTGCTAACGATCTGTGTACATTTGTATATTTTCACTAATAATTATGGAAAATTATGGGAGATACTGTTAGGAAAATTGGTTCCATTAGATTAGGAAGAAAACTCTTCCAATAGTTCTGTAGGCAGAGGTCTAATATAATAAGCATGATTTACAAAATGAATTTCAAGTTATTTTAATGGAAATTATTCTCTAAACTAGAATGATATACTCTCATTCAGAATTTGATTCTGCTCCACTGTGCTCTTAAAACACAATCAGAAGTTAATTGAAATCTATAAAAAATATTTGATGCATATAAAGGGTTTGAAAAGTGTCCTAAATAAAGGAGTTTATAGACATCTGGGTTGTTTCTCACTCCTCATTAGCCAACTCCAATTTTTTGATATTTTGATGAATGCATACTTTACCATATGTATAAGTATGGTGCTACTTCTTATATATACATACAGATATGTATATATAAGTATGGTACTAATGAGACCCTGTTGCCTACCTTTCCACATTTAAGATTATCATCTCCAGTGAATATACATGTTGAAGTGGGACTCATCCTTGTTTTCCCCTACATTTCACAGAGGTTCTGTTTAAGTCTGAACCTCCTATAATCCTAAAGGAAAGCAATTTACCTCAATACCCTCTAGCTCCAAAAGCAAAACAGGTTTCCCATTTGTTGTTGATGAACCTGTGGCTATTTTTTATCATGCAGAAAGTTTCTTATTATGGCTGTTGCATCCCACTGTATACATAGATATATTCCAAATCTTCCTGATCCTCTCATCTGTATTTGGGCATTTAGGATGTTTTCATAACTTGGCTATTGTTAATAGCACTGCAACCAACATAGGAGTGCATATTTCCCTTCAAGTTAGTGTTTTTGTGTTCTTGAGGTAGATACTTAGTGGTGGAATTGCTGTATCCATTTTTAATTTTTTGAGGTATCTCCATCCTGTTTTCCATAGGTGCTGGACCACTTGACATTCCCATCAACTGTATACAAGGGTTCCTATTTCTCACCCTCCTCAGCATTTCCTGTTACTGGTATTTTTGATATGGGTCATTCTCACAGATATGAGATGGTATCTCATTGTAGTTTTGAGTTGCATTGCCCTGATGATAAGTAGTGATGAGTATTTTTTTATGTGCCTATTGGCCATCTATCTGTCTTTTGGGGGGAAGTACCTATTTAGCTCCTCTGCCCATTTCTTTACTGGGTTATTTAGTTTCTCTTTTGTTGACTTGTATGAGTTCTTTATAGATTGATAGCATATCTTTTCTTGTACAAGTGAGAAAACAGACCCAGAAACACGAAACATCTAGGCAAAATCACACAGTGAGTTAGTGCAGATTCAAAAGCAGAAACAAATTCCCTGACTCCCTCTGTGTTCTCCATGTTCCAGGAATCTTTCCTATTCCCCCATTTATAAGCCTACTTCTCACTAACTTTATTGAATTTTGAAAGAGATCTTTTTTTTTTTTTTTTGGTTTTGAAACATACTCACTCCCTACTTAAATAAAGCATCTATGCTTCTTTAACCTTATTCCACACACATAGATGAACATGGCTGATTGCACATCTCTTACAAGAGTTCCTGTTGGTAGTTGAAACAGTATGAACAGTTGGATTTCATTCAATTATGTATTCCTTTCTCTGCAACCAGTTAACAGACTACAATAAAATTCCTCTTACCCTTATAAAAACAAATAAAGTGAAAAAGAAAGGAACAGGTGGCTTTGTAAACCAAAGATCATTAAAACCCACAAATGGGTTAAACTGCCAGAAAATTTCTAACATGGCCAGAAACAATGAAGCATAGTATCTGACCAAAAGCTGACCAAATGCAAGAATTCCTACAGAGAATAATAGAAGTACCATAAAAACAGACAAGACTTGTCATCTCTTGTGAAGATTTGACACTTTCCTCCAATGTCCTGGAAGCACTTAAGTCACAGACATAGTTTTTCCTAATGACATCATGCTGTGGGAAAATAATGAGCCAAGTCTTCCTCAAAGGCTCTCTGAGGAACTTTCTCAGTGAACACAGTATCAGAAAGCCTAGATTCAATTTCCCTTGAAGTTCTGGTGACATCATCTGAAAGGCTTGGTAAAGGTGAAGATGTCAGTGGAGTGTGGGAATATTCTACAGTGAGACCCTGCTGGAAACTCTCACAGAAAAAAGTTCTTTTCTTTTCTAAAAATTCAGGACTAGCTCAATCATTCAAAAGACTTACACTCTCCAGTCATCTAATTAAATTAAATTTCAGAAACATTTCCTCTTCAGGCGGCACCACCTTTTGTAGAATTGAAGGGAAAAATAGACTCCAGCCCATATGGTGCCCACTCACTGGTCAATAGACCCCATGAGTCATCGAAGACAATGGTCTCCTCCCTGAGTAGGCATTAAAAAAATCACTTCATTTTAGACACTGATGCGGAGTGTTTTGAGAAAGCTTACCACAGTCATAATAAATGGTTCCTACTGAATACTTACAACTCTGTGAAGGGGAACTCTTACCAGCTAAATTCATTCTCATTGCATTCTGTGAGATAGATATAACTGTATCTCTTGCTTTTATCAATGATGAAATGGAGGCTCAAAGATATTAAACAACTTGCCTGAGGATACAAGACTAGTTAGTGATGAGCAGAAACTCAATCCTAGCTAATAATGACTGTTGAGTCTGCCTTCTTAACTATTTATTCTTGGTATTAGAGGTTAAAAATCTATATGACCTAGAGCAAGGTGGTAACAAGCTTAGGAACAAGGACATAAAACAAAAAGCACTAATAGGATTCTACACACTGTCTCCAAAAATCTTCCCCCTCTGATGGTTCTTGCAAATAACACAGCTTTCTTTCAACAAATTATCACACACATGTGTATATGTATATATGTATTTGTCTATATGAAAGAGAAATATACATTTAGAGAGAATTGTATGACATTGTAAATGTACTGAATGCCATTGATTTGTACACTTTAAAACAATTTTATAACAAGCCTGCAAATAATATTGCATATGTGTTATATATTGTTTAATACATACGTGCATATGTATTCACAGTAGTGTGACTAGGAAAGGTTAAATGAATCTAGGTAAGTGATTTTCATTTTCCTTCAGAACTGTTTCATTTTGAAACCCTAAAAACAAAGTATGGAAAGAAGCTGGGGCGCATCCCTGCCTTTCTACACGGCCTCACTAAAGAGTCAGGCACCATGCCCCTGGAGGCTACACCCTGCTCTCATCCCTTCGGGACTGCTGCAGGCCCCCAGGAGTGGGGCAGGGTTTGAATCACTCCATCTGGTTTACTCCAAATCAAATCAAGCCTCACCAGGAATCGCAAAATCACTAATTCAACTACAGATGCACATGAAGATGAAGGTGAACAGAAATAACTAAGTCCTGGGACAAAAGATCATTTTAGATCCACAAGACACAGGGTTGTGAAACCCTCCACAATGAAAAACTGTCCCTACGATGTTCCCACAGATGGGAGCAAAATTGCCAGTTCAGAAATATCTTCAGTGCGAGCAAGGTGCTCTTCCATTCCATAGGAAGAAGAAGATCACAGAGAGGGGCACTGGTCCCCATGATTAGCTGGACCAACCATCTGCCAGTGCCTATCGTCATCAAGAAACTTTTCAATAATCATCGGCTGGGAGAAAGCCCCCAATGCCAGGAAATATAAAGCAAAGAAGCAGCAAAATGTGACAGAAACTTGGTTGGAGAAAACAACCAGTAATAAGGAAGAGGCACTGGGAGAATCCAAATATCTGTAAACTAACTACCAGCAACAAAGATACACCTGAAAAACAAAGCACAGGCTACTGTGTCCCAAGGAAAGACATTCTCACCTGGGAAAAAGACATTGCTGCAGGAAAGTAAAGGAAGAATCCAAGGGGCTAAAATTTGACCAACAACCAACAGTGAAAGAGGAGTTGAAGTGACCAGAGTGGATGACAAGGGGAGTGGAAGGAAGAACACCCAATTTAAAATAAAATTAAATAAATAAACAAATAAATAAATAACAAAGTATAAAAATACTAGTTTTCCTAGAAGATCATATCAACTTTCTGGAATTATTCCAGTAAAAGATGTTTTAAAAATGATACCAATGTAGGCTAAACTTGCATCTTTCATAAAATTCATGTTCATGCAGATGATCATGTTAGATAGATCAAGACATCTACAAAGACTACATTTCTAGATCAACTCTCCACATCTAAAGGTCTCAAGTCAAATTAAAACAGACCTCTATAGTATTTAGTCTTCAGTTAATAATGTACCTGCTATCCCCCTTGGTGGGTCTTATCTGTAGTTCTGGTATGTGCCCATGGACTCTTTGATACTTATACCACCTTAAGTAATCAGAACTCTTGAATGAAGACATTTAAAAATGATCAAATTTTTAAAAATAAAATGAGTAATTTTGTGTTATATGGATTTAACCTCAATAAAAATAACTCCTTATTTGAAAAAATTGTCATTTTTTAGTTTTTGAAGTTATAAATTGATAATCAAAAATCATGCATGTTTAAAGTGTACAAATTGATGAACTAATAATGTATGCTTACCTTGTAAAATGCATACCACAAATCTCCTCACAGTTACTATTTTCCTTTTTCGTGAAAAAACTCAAGATCTACTCTTTCAGCAAAGTTTTAATGGCATAAATGACACAATACAACTTTGTCAATTATGGTCTCATTGCTGGAATTTGATTCTCTATAGCTCATGTTGCATAACTGAAACATTATGTCTCTGGATGAAAATCTCCCCATTATCCATTCCCCTTACCCCTGGTGATCACTATTCTACTATTTCTGTGAGTTTGACTATTTTGCAATCTGCATGTACAATCATGCACTATTTGTTTTCTCTGCGTGTGGTTATTTTACTTGGCATAATATTCCCCAGTTTTATCCATGGTTTCACAAACAGGAACAGTAGGAATTTCTTCTTTTACAAGTTTGAATGATATTTCATTGTGTACATATGTATATTTGTATGTATACACACCATATTTTTGTTATCCATTCATGCATTGACAGAAAACTTATAGTTTCCAAATTTTAGCTATTAGTGAATAATACTGAAAATCAACATAGGATGCAGGTGTCACCATGTGATTCTGAGTTCATGTCCTTTGAAGATATATTATATATATGTATATATCTCCAAATATTGCATTGTTAGATCATAAGGTAGTTCTGTTTTCAGTTTTTTTAATGTACCTCCACACCGTTTTCAAAAATGGCTATATAAATTTTCTTTTCCACTAAAAGTGTACAAGATTTCCCTTCTCTCATCATTCTTATCAAAGTTTTTCATCTTTCATTTTTCTGATAATAGCCATTCTAACAGGTGGGAAGTGATGTTTCATGATGGTTATGATTCATATTTCTCTAATGATTAGTGATGTTGAAGACATTTTCATATAGCTTTTAGCCATTTTGTCTTTTCCTGAAAAGTATCTATTCAGATTCTCTGCCCATTTTAATCAGATTTCTCTGCTGTATAAATTCTTTATAAATTCTGGATTTTAATTCCCTATCAAATGTATGATATGCAAATATTTTCCCCCATTCCACCAGATGTATTTTCACTTTGTTGCTTATTTATTTTACTGTGCAAAAGATTTTTAATTTGATTTAGTCCCACTTGTCTACTTTTGTTTTTGTTGCCTGTGCTTCTGGTGTGATAACTAAAATCATTGCTCAGACAAGCAGCTTTTTGCTGTGTTTTCTTCTAGCATTTTTATGGTTTCAGATGTTACATTTAAATTTTTAATCCATTTTAAGTTGATGTTTTAATATGGTGTGAGTTTGATGTTATTCTTCTGCATGTAGATATCCAGTTTTCACAACATCATTTACTAAAAAGACTATCCATTTTCCAGTGTATTCTTGGCATCCTTGAAGACCAGTTGGCTATAGATGTGTGAATTTATTTCTGGGTTCGCTAATCTCTTCCACTGGTCTACATGTCTGCTTTCATGCTAGTAACACCCTATTTTGATTACTACAACCTTGTAATATATTTTGAAACTGGGAAGTGTGACATTTCCAGCTTTGTTCTTTCTACTCAAGATTGCTTTGGCTTTTGGTGCCATTTATCATTTCATATAAACTTTATGATTGCTTTTCATTTATGCAATGAATGCCATTGGATAAATTCCTAGAAACATTCAAACTACCAGAACTGAATCAAGAAGAAACATAAAACCCAAACAGACCAATAGCAAATAAGGAGATCGAAACAGTAATGGAAATTCTTTCAACAAAGAAAAGCCCAGGACCAGATGGCTTTGTGGATGGGTTCTACCACTCAAAGGAGTATTGATACCAATCCTTCTTAAGTTCTTCTAAAAAATAGATGTGGGAACACGTCCAAACTTATTTTATGAGTCCAGTATTACTATGATACCAAAACCAGAAAGACACTGTGGGAAAAAAAAAACAACTACAGGCCAATATCCTTAATGAACACATATGCAATAATAAAATACTAGCAAACTGAATTCAACAATACATTAAAAAAAGATCATATACATAAGCAAGTGAGATTTATCCCTAGGATGCAAGGATGATTCAACATATGCAGTGTGATTTGTTAATAAAATGGAAGGAAAAAACCCACATGATATTCCCAGTTTATATAGAAGCACTTGTCAAAGTTCAAGATCTGCTCATGATTAAAAATTCTCAAAAAATTTGTGTAGAAGGAAAGTAACACTCTAAAGGCTAGCTATGAAAAACCCACAGGTAGCATCATAATCAATGATGAAAAACTGAAATCTTTCCCTCTGAGATCCAGTATAAGGTAATGATGCCCATAATCATCATTTCTTTTCAACATAGTTATGTATACTACTGAGAGTCCCAGCCAGGGTAATTAGACAAGAAAAAATAAATGTTTCTAAATTGGAAATGAAGAATTAAAATAATGCTTGCAGATGATATGATCACATATATATAAAACCCTGAAGACAACTTAAAACAAAACTGTTAGAACGTTGGAACTAATCAATTAATTCAATAAAGTTGCAGAATAGAAAATCAAAATGCAAAAATCAATATGCTTGTAAATACATGCTGACAGAAAAAAAAAAACTAAAGTACTATTTTTATTTTTGAGAAGCTCCCTCAAAAACATCTGTATAGTTTTTCCTGTATTTTGGAAAATATATATTTATGAGAGAAGCAGAGGGAAAGAGAGATTGAGATGATTATATTCTTGAAGTTATTAGTTATTTCCTCATAACATGTGGAATAAAATATAGAATACTTCTAGTGATTGGGAGCACACTGCTTAGAAAACTACTGTCCCATTTGAAAACAGGTTGAACTGGTAGAAAGGCCTTGCTTATGTTGAATTAAACCTGCTGCCCTTGCTTCCGTGTATTTTCCTGCAATAATCTTGTGAACTCTTTTATCCAATTCAGCAGCAAGTAAATAATATGGCTTTTGAATCTAAATCCATGGCTACAGAGTAAAATCTAAATATAAAAAGATTTTCTTTCAGTGTCTCAGATGCAACAGCTAGATACCAAGAACACATAGCTTTCTTATTCAGCAGAATAGCTCTGTAACATTGCTGCCACTTCCAAAAGTTTTATAGGACAAATAGAACAAGAAAAAAGATCTAGTATTTCCTTCACATGAGAACTATACAAATGGTCCCTTGCAGTCATTTCTCACACAGAATAGAGAGCTCTAGTTTCCCTTCAACTTTGGCAAATGGAGCATATGTTTTCTATTGCTGGAATACAATGACCACAAATGCTATGGTTTAAAACACTCATTATTCTCAAGGTCAGAAGTCAACAGGTTCACCTGGCTTCTGTACTCTGTGTCTCAGGGCTAAAATCTCTTCCCAACCAGTCTCTGCTCTTACCTGGGAGAGAACCTGCTTCCAGACTCACTCAGATTGTTGGCAAAATTCAATTCTGTGAGGTTCCTGTTTTCTTTCTGGCTGTCAGCCAGTGATTCTCTCAATATCTAGAGGTATTCTTTGCTTTTTGCACATATACCCCTCTCTTTCCTCCATCAAAGCTAGCAAGGGTGCACCAAATCCCTCTCAAGTTTTGAATCCCTCTAAACCTCCTATTATGCTACCAGGCAGAGAAAATTCTGTCTTTCAAAGTCTCATATGATTACATTGATCCCACCTGGATAATTTTCCTATTGTTACAGTCAGCTTATTAGTAGCCTGTGCAGAGGGTGGTTCTGGGACCCATTTCCATGGGGGGGGGCTTCTCCTTCAAAGTTCTGACACCAGCATTATATCCCACAATACAATTCAATTTTGATACTCTACGTGGAGATAGCATCAGATTCCACAGATTAAGGTTTCATTCTTACAAATCTGACCCCCCAGCACCAGATGCCAATCTCAAAGCCAGCTTATCACCTCTCAGCTCAAAATGAAACTGGGTGGCCCTAACCCCCCCCCCCTCCAGGTTGTAGCATTTAACAAGGTACTCTGCTCCCATTGGCTGGTGGCAGTTTAAAAAGGAGGAGAGGCGAAGCCGAGGGAGGAAGTTGGAGGAGCACCGTCCCAAGGAGAAGCCACGGGAGAGAGAAGTTGGAGGAGCGGCGTCCGGGGGAAAAGCCGCGAGAGGGAAGAAGTTGGAGGAGTGACGTGGGGGAGAAGCCACGAGGGGGAGAGAGAGAGAAGTTGGAGGAGCGGCGTCCAGAAGAGAAGCCACGAGAGAGAAAAAGTTGGAGGAGCGGCGTCCGGGTAGCGGCCAGAAGTGGGAGTTGGAGGAGAAAGCCCCCTGGAAGAGTGAGCTGGAGGGGACGAGGAGCCATGGCGGCCGGCAGAAGTGTGGCCAGCGTGGAGAGTGTGGCGTTGTAGCAAGGTGCTGTGGAGAGCTGGTA
>PVHY01019324.1:0-27598 GCA_004024945.1 Uropsilus gracilis
GGTAGCTGGGATGACAGGCGCGCACCACCACACCCAGCTATTTTTTTGGAACTAGGTCTCCCTACAAGCCCCAGGCGGGACTTGAACCGCGATCCCTAGCCCCGGCTGCTTCATAGGCTGAAGCTTACAAGCACGAGCCACCGTGCCCGGCCTACTGCCTAATTTTTATTGTACATAACATGGGCATCATACTTGTACTCACCTACATCCAAAGCACATAAATGAGTGCCGGGCTCAATAACAAGTGTGAAGTGGATGTTGGTCACTCCAGTTACTACAACACTCCCCAAACAGTCTTTATTTTTATTGTTTTATTTTGAGACTAGGTCTTGCTATTTTTTGCCCATGGAACCACAGGCTCACATTGCCTGGGATACCACAAACTCAATTCCCAGACTCAGGTTCCCAGGTAGCTGGGATTACAGGCATGCATCACTACGCCCAGCTATATTTTGGGGACTAGGTCTCGCTACGTGCCCCCAGCGGGACTCGAACCTTGATCCCTAGCCCCGGCCACAGCTTCCTAGGCTGCCACCTACAGGCATGCACCACCATGCCCAGCCCTCCAACAGTCTTTATAAACCTTTACAGTTTATAAAGTGACAGGCCTGAGATTTCACCTGGGGCCTGTGGCAAACCTCAGGTGTGAACCCAGGTCTGGGGTTGACTCACCCTCTCCTAGTCAGAGTAAGATACTTGCCCAGACCAAGAAACAATTCAACACAGTTGCCTGACAACAGGAACAAGATCCCTCAGCAAGCTGGAAACTGAATCAAGTCTGAGTTTGTTTGCCAAGGGCCCCTGACTCCCCCTACCCCATACTCCCCTACTGTGCCCAGTCCTGGTATGAGATAAGAAGGGATCTCAAACATCAGCTCAAGCAGAGAGCTCACCTATATTTCCAGTAAAAAGATGGGGGATCGCAGTTCACCCAACTGGCTAGTGAGTCTGGGAGATAGGCCAGGGCTGTGTGGAGCCCTTAATCATTCCCAGAACTGCAACTATTCAGACTCACCTTGGCTGCTGTGATCCTCCACACTGACCCTCCAGTCATCACCCCTGCGCTCAGCATGCAGCTCAGCATGGACTCCAGAGATGAGGCTAGGCTCCCGCTGGGGCCGCAGGACCACATCGCACAGGTCAGCCCTGCTGCCCAAGCGATAGGTGCATCCAGCTCTGTTTGGGGGGTGGAAGGTGTAGAGATCACCGCCCTTGCCGCCCCCTATGCGCAGCAGCTGGAAGCAGGGCAGCATGGGCGGTGGCCCCAACGTACCACCTCTTGCACTTCACTGGTCCATCACCTTTGCCACTCCTGCAACATGCACTGTGGCTCAAGTTCACTTTCCATCCGATGCAAACCTAAGCTGTGCAGTTTCAGCTTTGAGCACACTCCTTCAGTAGTGCAAATTCAGAGTGCAAGGAGCCAAAACACACGACGCAAAACTGATAGTCAATCAGCTTTAAGATGGAAAAATTCGGGGAAGGTCCAGGGGCTGAGCGCAAAAAACGAACGCCTTGGATGAATCAGATCCTCAGGCCGCAATTACTCGGGAACCTCCAATCTGTACAAGGCAACAGCACATTAGGTGGCTTTTGGGTAAGCGTAAACTGTAGGGGTGTGTTGAGGGATTCTGCTTCTGTGCAATACTAACTTGTCACTCAATGTAACTTGGAGAAAAGACACTTCTTCCTGTCAAACCTGCTTCTCCAACTAGAGCAGCCCTCCCGCTGCCCGCGTCTGGCTTTTCTGGCTAATCCCTCACTCATAACTAATTTTCTTGAATCCCGGGAAACGAATCCACTGTCACCCCTCAAGAGGCAATGCAAACGAGTCCCTGCGTTCTCCAACAAAGCAAATCTAACTCCTGCTTCCTGACTTCTTCGTGGGATAAAAACAGGGGCAAAAAAAGGGGGGGGCAAGTGCTCCCCGAGATCATGCAAGGCAAACCCAGCCTTTTCCCTCCCCGCCTCAGTCCCGATCTACCGGCGTGGTGCAGTCTCGGAACGGTCTCCTCTCCCAGCAGTGCCAGGCTGTGCGGGGGCCCCCGGATCCCTCGGGCTCAGGCCGGGACTGGCGCTCCCGCTTCTGTTTGACAGCAAGGAAGCCGGACCAGCAGGGGCGCAGTCTCCGCGCGCGGGCAGCTACGGCCCCGCCTTCGAAATGCCCGGGCCGAACTTGGCGCCGAGCGAGCCCGCCCTCCGTGCCGCATGTGATTGGTCATCTCGTTTACTCTTCTTCGTTCCATTGGGCGACGCTCGGGGGGGGGAACTTCCGCCTTTTCTGATTAGTTCACCACTTTTCCCGGGTCCCCGCAGTTGGGCGGAGCCGTCAGGGCGCGAGATGGACTAAGGCCTTAATTGGTCCGGGCTTTCGGCACTACTGCGTCTGCGCACACTTCTTCCCCACCTCCTTCCGGCGTGAAACGGCTTTGGAGCAGCCCGCCAACCGGTGCGCTTTGCGCAGGCGCGGTCGGGGGCGGCGGCCTGGCGCTGGAGACAAGTTAGGGGGTGTGGCCAGAGGGCCGAGGGCGGGGGGCTCTCGCGCTGGGTAAGGGGCTTCAGGAAAAGTCGGTTGGGGGTGGGAAGGGACCGAGAGGGGACGCGGGGCGTGGGTTCGGGATCCATCGGGGAAGAGGGGGCCCAGATAAAGTAATAGATGAGGGGGTCAGAACATCATAGGAACTCGGGGTGGGTTGAGACTGGGGCCCTAGGGGAGATAAGAGGGAAGAAGTGAGAACAGACTAGAGTGCAGGGCGGGGAAAGCTGACTATTAAGTTGAGAATGTGGGACCACCTTAATTCCTTCAGGAAAAGAGTGGATTAGGGTGGAGGGTGGGGTGTATGGAATTCCAGTTTGGTGTGGGGAGAGCGCTTAAATAACCTTCTAAGCTCTAGTCTATGCTCTAGGATTCAGGAGAGAGGAGAGTTGGCTACAGGAATGGAAGCTGAGGGGATGGTAGAGAGAAACTGAGAGGAAACTTGCTGGAAGGATTTGGATATAATGTCACGAAACTGGGTTTACTGCCCAAGATTCTAGGCTGCTTTATTCCCAGATGTCCTGGGAGGTGGCCTGCTCAACATGTAGCTACATTCATCTGGAGCCAGGCTTTGGGCCAGAGCTTTAAGGACGGAAGAGTCATGGCATGGTGGTGTCTGGTTGGGCTTCCCCAAGGCCTTGCTGAGCCATGGAGAGAAGTCTGGAGTCGAGGCTCACAGCCTCTGCACTGCATACCTCCTTACTCACCCCGGACCAGAAACTTCAGAGACTGTAGAAACTTAAGATTCCGGGTAAAGGCATTGTCCAGAATCCTAAAATATGAGTAAAGCCTAAGAGCTCCCCAGCATGTCTCAGTAGTAACCCCCCATGCCCTGATCTCACAGTTTTTGAAATAGTTATCAGAAACTAGGTAAGGTTAAGCAAGTAGCTATTACAGACTATTTCAGGGAGTAGGAAAAGACAAGCCAAGAGGGAGTGGAGCTGACCTTTATTTAAGGATAACTTTGTTATTGTAGGGAAGATGGAAAATTGAACTGGAGTGTCGTTGTTTCTCCTATTGTCCAGGGGAACATAGATGACTGGACACAGAGTCTAGACACTTCAAATAATGTGGAGATGCTTCGACCTTCAGGTCAGTGGGTCCTGGCAAGAGAACTCATGATTGTGTTTTTCTGGGAAACTGACCATCTTTGTCCTTGTGATACTTCAGGTTCCACTGGACTTATTCCTCCATCCCACTTCCAAGCTCGATCCCATCCGACTCTGTCAAGAATGGCTCCTAACTGGGTCTCAGATGTTCCCTCAGTCCATCCCCCAGGCCATCAAGATTTCTTAGAAAGGCGGGAAGACAACCAGAGACCTCCAGTAATGGCATGGGAACGGGATGTTTCTGGCAATGGGCAGGAGCCAGGCCGGAGAGGCAGGTAGGGTTTTTGGTTGTTGCCATTTTCTTGAACCTAGTTGCCAGTGATCCTCCTTCACTGAAATAAATTCTTACTATATTTTAGTCCCTAATTCTATGATTTGTTCATTTTCAGATAGGCAGTTATTAGTTCCTACAGTGCATAAATAAGACCATGTACTAGCCAGGGATGGGGATAACAGAAATGAGAGAATCTGACACCTGGAGTTAGAAATCTTCCTGGTCATCATCATCAGCTCATCATCATCAGCATAGTATAGGGCCAGGTGAGGATGCATGAGGAATATAAACTGCTTGTGTGAATTCAGTCTGATGGAGTATCCACCATTGGAACTGGTTATACTTCAGTAAAGAGCCTTATTATTGATGTTTTCTCAAAAGTGCTGGAAGGTCATTCTGCCATTTTACTCTTAGAGTGGAATTGCAGGTCTACTTGGACCCCATCAAAGAGGAAGTGTCTTAGACTGGGTGTTGGGAGATGGAGAATCTATTGCTACCAGGTAGGGCTCCTTTAGCCAATCACTTCATTTCTTTAGCCTACAGATCCTGCTACATTAAAAGGAAAAAAAAGTCCTGTGGTTCAGGGAATGAGGGAGTGGGGTCGTAAGCTATTTTAAACTTTACATGACATCACTAAATTTGAATTTGCCAAAGATCGGGACTCTATAATTTAATGATAAACTGTCCTCTCTGATTCTTCAGACTCAAAAAATGCTTTTAACTAGCTCCTGGCCTCACCTATTGATACTGAAAGCCATTACCTCTTTCTTTCTAGATCTCCTTCTGACTTTTCCCTGCCCTTAAATTAGCATTCAGAAGTTTTTGTGTTCTTTCAGCTTCTCTAGTTCAATATCATAGGTACATTTCATGTTTAATATTTCTGCCTGTATATAGCTCTCCTAAGATTGAGTTCCGTGACTTCAACTAGCCTTTAGGTCCCATGGGCCTAGATAGTGGACCTGATACCCTTAGTATAGCCCAATGAATGATGATGGTGATGGAAATAGAGATGCCCGTGGCGCAGCTTCATGCTCCCCAACTTCCCATAAGTTGCAGAAAGATCTACTTCCCCTTCTCCTGTCTCCGCTTGTTCTTGGCCTCCCTCCCAGCACCAGAGAGTGGTTTTACTGTTGGGAACCTCTCTTGAAGGTTCGTGGGGCTGGAGGGGTCGCAGGCCCTGAGCCAGCAGGCCGAGCTGATTTCTCGGCAGCTACGAGAGCTACGGCAGCTTGAGGACGAGGTCCAAGTCCTACGGGAGACTTCTCTGCACCAAAAGATGAAGCTGGAGGCCCAAGCCATGGAGCTGGAGGCTCTGTCACAGGCAGAGAAGGCTGGCCGAGCTGAGGCTGAGGGCCTGCGTGCTGCTTTGGCTGGGGCCGAGGTTATCCGGAAGAATCTAGAGGAGGGCAGCCAACGAGAACTGGAGGAGGTTCAGCGGCTGCACCAAGAACAGGTGACTAGAGGTGGGAAGGGCTGAGCTTCACAGGGATGGAACTGATCTTGCAGCTACCCAGCAGAGAGCAAGTGTTGCTAAAAAGGTGTGCATGATAAGTTCAGTATCAAGATGTTTGGTGTAGGGGAAAACACAGAAGACTTAGGAAGAAGAGGACTTTCATGTTTCAATCTTACCAGATTGCACATTTCCCCACAAGTCAGGGGACCTCCCACCTCTTAAAATCCTCCTTCCAGTAGAAAGTGACTTACTTTCCTACTTACTCTGGGTCCCAGTTGCCTTGGGAGCCCTGGGAAGAGGGTGACAAAGGTGGGAGGGGAGTTCTAAGGTGGACTTGGTATAGGGAGTCTGTTTGATCAGCCAGCATTTCTCAGGGATACCCTTTGCTGTTCCTGAGACTGGAGCAAATCAACCTGAGTCCTTACCCTGACAGCCCAGAGGGGTGGGAAAAAACACATTGCACACACGCACACACGCACGCACTCACACTCTCACTCTCTCACACTCTCTCTCACTCCTTAATATAAACTAATCCTGGTGTTTGGGTAAGTGCCATGAAGGCAAAAGACAAGGACCCTACCCTGGTAGCGGGGCTAAAGAACCAGTCAGTGTGTTAAGAAATGAAATTATAAAAGATACTAGAGGAAAACATTCCTCAGAGTGGCAAGCCTTGCTACCTAGATTCAGAGTTCAGAGATGTTCAAGACAGATGCGATGAGGTTGTACTACTAAATTTAGGAATGACAAGGGGAGACTTTAAGGACAAGTGACAAACTTGGGAAGGATACTTACAGTTCACATCCCAGGTGAGACTAATATTCCCGATAGTGTGCACCTTGGTGTTCATAAGGGAAAGACAGCAATCCAGAAAGTGAGATATAGATGATAGGTCATAGAAAATATAAATGGTCTTTAGATTCCTGATGACAAACATCGACGTTTATAATGGTGAGCTGACTGATGAGGGGACTCAGGTGGCAGTGGGAGCTGGGCGAATTGTGAGATGCAGGCCAGAGAGGCCTGAGCACGGGAGGTGAGAGGGGCTCTGGGTTGTGTCTATGAGGACTCAGACTGTCCAGAACTTTACCCTAAGAGCCATGAACAACCAGTGAACGGTTACACAGGGAAATGGCAAGGTCAGATTTGTATTTTATGTTTGAATGCAGTATTGTGATTTATGTCCAAAACGATCACTCTGGCTGAAGATTGGCAATAGGGCTAGAAGGGTAGTGAGGGATTGGTGGCTGCCATGTTCCTCACTGGCCGTCCACATATCTTCCAGTGTCTTCAACACTCTTTCCGTTGTTTGAGGTGCAGTAGAAAAAGGACAGGCTACCTATTTCCCAAACTTCCTTTTACATGGTGTTTGGCAGATAGTGCATGTGGATGCGTAAGATCCCGTGAGATGACAGAAAGTGCCAGAAGGATTTGAGCAGGTGGTAGGACAAAGCAGTGGTAGGTAGGGGCTGGAGTGCCCAGAGATACCTCCCTGAGAAGCCATGCCACCTGACCTTGAGGCGTTGGGGGCAGCAAGGCCTTCAGTACACTCTCTGGTGGAGAGCTGGTTTGTTGGGGTGAATCAGGAAAGGCCCTGGGAAGGAGCAGAATGGGAAATGGGGGTGCAGTAGGACAGGGACTCAGAAGTGGGAGAGACCAAAGCAGTAGGACTTTGCAGCTGAGGGATGAAGCCAGGTTTTGTTCTGAATGCCATGGTAAACCACTGGCGGTTTATGAAGGCTGGTCCAGACCTTGTTGCCTGTTGTCTTCACCAGAGCTGAAGGTGGCTACCTAGGTTGATGGCAGTGAGGATGGAGACAAGTGAAGGCATTTTGAGGAGAGGCCTAACAGGAACTGTTGATGAACTGGAAGGTGATGGGAGAGTGAGGTGGCATGGCCATGTTCCATTTTAACATGTGCAGTTGAGTGAGTGATAGATTGGGCCACTGTCAGAGGTCACAGATTGGAAATGAAGGGACAGGGTCAGAGTGGGGGTATGTAAGAGGCCCAGGCATGGAGTGCACTGGCCCTCTCTGAGCACTGTCTCCTTTCCACAGCTCTCCTCCTTGACACAAGCTCACCAGGAGGCTCTTGCCACTTTGACCAACAAAGCTGAGGGCTTGGAGAAATCTCTGAATACTCTGGAAGCCAGACGGGCAGGAGAAGCCAAGGAACTGACCATTGCCCAGAGGGAGGCAGAGCTGCTACAGAAGCAGCTGAGGTAAATAGGGTGCAAGGGATAGCTGAGGGGGCCCCAGAAGTGGGTAGAAGGGGCATGTCTCCAGGGTCTCCCCCCCATAACTGATGTATTTCCACCCCAACTTAGCAAGACCCAAGAAGACTTGGAGGCTCAGGAGGCCTTGGTTGAGAAACTAAGGCGGTATGTGGGCGAGCAAGCCCCTCCTGAGGCCCGTTGCACAATCTGGGAACCAGAGCGACAGGAGCTTCTACAGACTGTGCAGGTGAGAGTGCAGGGTGATCCATGTTGGGAGGAGGGGTTGGTGTGCAGGATGTTGGGGGTGAACCTGAGGGCTCAAGTCTCCTAGGGTTGGGAAGTGCCCTGGAGGGGAATACCATGGCCAGGGGAGAAGGCATGCTGTCAGGGGCCTCAGACTGGCTTCTGCCTTGGAGCTGGCATGGAGGCCTGACAGCTGGCCACTCTCTCTCCCTCACATCTGCAGCACTTGCAGGAGGACCGGGACGGACTGCACACCACGGCAGAGCTGCTACAGGTGCGTGTGCAGAGCCTCATGCACATCCTTTGCATACAGGAGGAGGAACTGGCCAGAAAGGTAAGCTCCAATCCCAAGACCCACCCTTTCTCTCTGAACTTCTTTCTTCTGTGACTTCTGGCACAGGGACAGAGGGCAGGCCAATTCATCAGCCCTTTCCACTGTTCCCCAGGAACCCATAGTCTCCCCACCTTCCTCCCTGCAGGTTCAGTCTTCAGAGTGCCTGGAGCCTGAGTTCACCAGAAAGTGCCGGTTGCTTCTGCAGAGTTGGCGGGAGAAGGTGTTTACCCTCATGGTGCAGCTAAAGGCTCAGGAGCTGGAGCACAAAGCACATGTGGAGCAGCTGAAAGGACAGGTCACTCGATGCTCCTTCCATTTCCTCCCCACAAATCCCTACTGCTTACATAGAAGCGGCGCTTCTTCAACAAATAGTTTTTGAGTGGTTACTCTGTGCTGGGAACATGGCCCTGATCCAGGACAAGGACCTGCTCTCATGGTGCTAATGTTCTGCAGCAGAAACACAGTAAGTGAGCATAACTGTCAGATAGTGTTATGTCCCTAAAAGCGTCCAAGCTAGCGACTGGGAGTATGGGGGCTGCCTAGGGAGATGGTCAGGAACGACCTCTGAGGAGGTGACAGTTTCCAAGGAAGGGTGATGTGGCCAGAGGTTATAGGTCCTTTTGGGGTCCAGCAAAGTGCTGGATGTTGGACACGCTTCTGTATGAAAACCTGGATGCAGATTCCATTCTCAGCAACCCCAGCTTTTTGTTTCCCTTTGTGGACTTCTAGCAGGGACTTCTGTACCTACCCCTCCATTGCACCATCCCCAGCACATCTCCCCAGCTTGTTCAGCCCTCTCTCCTCTCTAGGTGGCAGAGCTCCAGGAACAAGCAACAGCTCAGAGCCAGGAGCAATCCATTCTGAAGCGCTCCCTGCAAGACAAAGCTGCAGAGGTGGAGGTGGAGCGGATGGGTGCTAAGGTCAGTGCCCGAGACTAGCTGAGTGTGGGGGAAAACCTTGGGAATGCTGGGAGGGGGTGCTTCTTGTCATCACAGCCTCCTAGGCCTTGCAGATGGAGCTGAACCGAGCACAGGAGGCCCGGCGCCGGCAAAAGCATCAGGCAGCCCAGGCAGAGGAACAACTGAAGCTTGTGACCCATACTGTCAGCAGGTGGGTGGAAGAGTGTCTGCTTTCCCAACTTCAACCTGTCAGAAGTGCTTCAGGCCAGAGTTGCTGCAGCACTGGCAGTTGGGAGGTGCAGGGCTGAGGTATTTAGCCTGGTCAAGTACTGTCTTTGTTTTTCCTGGTTCCCCTCCACATCCACACCAAAGTCACCTAACTGGAGATGAGGCAGCACTTCCACTGCAGTTTGGGTCATGGCAACTTGAGGTAAAAGAGCACCTGGGAAATCTGCTCCAGAGTTGTTCCTACGTGGGGAACACCCTGTGTTTTATTTTACACTTATTTAAATTTAAATTAAGTTTGAATTTAATGTATTTATTTAAAGCTGTCCTGGTTATTGGATGTTCCATCTAAAATATGTGCTAGTTTCCTTCTTCTTTGGTTGTAAGCCCATGTCGCTCTCAGCACAGTGCCTGGCTTGAGTCTGCTTTGTAAATGTTTCCTGTGTCATGAAACTCTTCTTGATGGATTGTATAACAACTTCCAGTTTAACAAAACTGATGCAGGATGGGTCCCCTTCTCTTGGATTTGTACCTTGGGCTTAATTTCACTTTAAAATATTCTGAGAGCCGGGCATGGCGACATATGCCTGTAAGCAGCAACCTAGGAAGCCGTGGCAGGGACCAGGGATTGTGGTTCGAGTCCCACTCAGGGCAACAAAGCAAGACCTAGTTGCAAAAAAATAGCTGGACGTGGTGGTACGTGCCTATAATCCCAGCTACCTGGGAAGCTGAGGCTGGGGATTGCTTGAGTCCGTGGTACCCTGGGTAACGTGAGCCTGCGGTTCCACGGGCAAAAATAGCAAGACCTAGTCTCAAAAAAAAAAAAAAAAAAAAAATCTGAGAAATTTCAGATACACACAGGATTACAGAGACTTGTTAGTGAGGAGCCCTCACCCAGCTTCCATCCATCAAATGTCACCCTCCCTTGGGGGAGCAGAAGGACACTGTAGACAGATTTTACTTTGGTAGCAGGACATCACCGATCCTGCACCAAATAGCTCTTGCTAGTGAGGCATTGCTAGTGACTGAAGGATGCTTTAAATTTTTATTTTCTTACACTGTTCATTTTTGTACAGTACTTGATTTTCCCCCTCAAGTATAATCCCAGTAAGTCTCCCACTATAACATCTCTGATGAACCATCATCATAATTCCTTGTGCTCTTTCCTCCCCTGTTTCAACCTCTGCTTCCCTCCTTCCCTCTATGTATTGGATCTATAATTTGCCTGATAGTTTCATTTTTTTCTGACACTTTTTTTGGTTTCCTTGTATGGCTCATGTAAGGAATATCTAGTTACTTGTCTTTTTCTTTCTGACTTATTTCACTGAGCATAATCCTTCCAGTTCTATCCATATTGATGCAAATGGCATGAATTTATCTTTTCTGGTTGCTGAGTAAATTCCGTCGCATATATTTTCCACATCTTCTTGATCCATTCATCTGCTTTGGGACATTTAAGTTGTTTCCCTTTCCTAACTGTTATAAATAGTGCTGCAATAAACAAGAGTGCAGGTCTCCTTTCGAATTAATGTTATTGTGTCCTTTGGGTAGATTCTCAGGAGTGGAATTGCCAAATAGCCCCAGGATTATTTTCCAGGCTTGTTGAATGTTCTCTAGGTAGACTGGAGACCTTATCAGAAAACGGCTTTGCCAGGAACTACAGTAGGAGTTGGAGGCACCTGCACTGCCAGCTTGTAGATAAAGTGATTACTGTCTGGCTAGAGATACACGCTCCAGTCTTTATGGCCTCTTGATCCATACCTGCACTCTCCTGGGGAGTTGTAGCTGTGCTTATGTTCCTGGCCTCCTCTTGGGGCCTGTTAGGCCTCTGAGTTTTTGTGAGCTGTGGGGCTGCTTGACAGTAGCTGATAGAACATAGGACCAGGCCTCTGCTGACGTCGGGGAACTGTTAGAGTAACTTGACTCTCTAGTGACTAACAGTGACTGAAAAGCAGCTTGTGAGAAACAAGCTTCTTGGGTTGCCTGAAAAAAAATGCGGTCATTGAATGCCTTGAAAAAGTGATGGAAGCTCTGAGCTTTGTTCTTTAAAAAAATATGCCTGAGTTCTTAGGCTCCAAACATGGCATCTGGAGCTAAGAGAGTCCCCACCCCTGGAATGTGTCTAGGGGATGCAGGTAGAAACGGTGAATCTAACTGGTGATCACCCAGTTCCCAGTGCTTGTTTGAGTGCTGGTAGACAGACTTCTTTTTACCTTGCTGTGTGCTCACACTGGGGACCAGAGGTGCAGTGATCCCATTCAGTTCAGTATGTTTTTTCTGCAGGGGTCTGAGAGACACCCAGTGCACCTACATGAGAAATTCACCGTGGGCTTTGGGACCAGAAATAGCTGTGTTTCTTTCTTTTTTTTTTTTTTCTTTGAACTGTGCTTTTGAGAAATTGTATTGTTTTGACCAATAATTGTTTTTGCCTTAACTTTTCAGGATTTCTTCTTTAATCAGGTGCAGACTTGGACACAACTGGCAGAGTTGGGGTTCCTGTACTTGGCTTCAGCTTTTCCCATCCTAATTTCCACTTCCCTGCTTTCCCCATGACTGAGTGTATAGGACACAGGAAGTTACATTCCTCTGGGAACTCAAGGAGATCGAAGGGTCAGTGACCTTGTGCCTTCTCCAGCTTTCAGACCTGGCTCCAGAGCACCATGGCCGAGGTGGAACAGGCCATCGCACAGCTGCCCAGCCTCAACAACCGAATCAGCTATGCTGTCCGCAAGGTCCACACCATTCAGGGTACTTAGGGCAACTGCCAGACTTCTCTGGACCCGCCCCTGCATGACCCCCACTGACTCCCTCTCCTCTATCCGCCGGCCTTCTTATCACTCCATGCACCTCTTTTTTCCCCCCATACTTGTCTCCCCTCTTTTCCTCCACAAACTCAATTCTGTTACTGCCTTCTGCAGGCCTGCTGGCTCGAAAACTGACCCTTGCTCAGCTGCGCCACAAGAGAGAGAGGTGACATTTGGGGCACTTTGAGGTGGATCGGGAGAGAGGATGGGCTTTAAGGTGTTGATTGCTGGGTCCCTGATCAATGAGGACCAAGGTAGGGGGAGGCTTACGGCCAGGCGACTCAGTGGTTTCTGCTGACTTTGTTTCCCCTCTCTCAGTTGCCCCCCACCACAGCCTGCCTCTGATGTGAACCTTGAGTTGGAGCAGTTGCGGGAAGAACGGAACCGCCTGGATGCAGAACTGCAGCTGAGTGCCCATATCATTCAGCAGGAGGTGGGCCGGGCCCGGGAGCAAGGTGCGCTTCACAGGGAGTCACGGAAGCAAGTTTGAGCAGGGGAGCTGGGGCCTGAGTTGAAGCCATGGTGATGAAGAAGAGAGGGGAAAGCTGGCAGGGAGGAGAGCCCTGGTGAGTGCCGTCTCTTCCTAGGGGAGTCTGAGCGACTGCAGCTGAGTAAAGTGGCCCAGCAGCTGGAGAAGGAGCTTCAGCAGACCCAGAAGTCCCTGGCCAATCTGGGGCTTCAGCTGGAAGCGGCTCGCCAGAGCCAGCAGGAGAGCACAGAGGAGGCTGCCAGTCTCAGGCAGGAGCTAACCCAGCAGCAGGAGATCTATGGTCAAGGTGTGCTGGATGGGTACTGGGCATCTTGGAGGGCTTGGGAACTACCAACCAGGTCTCCGGAACACATGGGATCTGCCCTTCACCCAGCTCTGCAGGAAAAGGTGGCTGAAGTGGAAAACCGGCTCCGGGAGCAGCTCTCAGAAACAGAGAGGAGGCTGAATGATGCCCGAAGAGAGCATGCCAAGGCTGGTAAGCCTTGCTGGAGTAGAAATGGACTTCCAGGGAGTGTTTCAGAAACTTTTTTTTTTTTTTTTGAGACTAGGTCTTGCTATTTTTCCCTGTAGAACCGCAGGCTCTCATTGCCCGGGGTACCACAGACTCAAGTAATCCCCAGCCTCAGCCTCCCAGATAGCTGGGATTACAGCTATCACGCCCAGCTATTTTTTTGGGACTAGGTCTCCCAGTGGGCTCCAGGTGGGACTCAAACCACAATCCCTGGCCCCAGCCACTTCATAGGCTAAAGCTTACAGGCACGAGCCACCGTGCCCAGCCTTGTTTCAGAAACTTTTAAAAGCTATTTGGGAAGGATTCAGGTCATGAAGTTATCAAGGGATGGACACAGGTGAATTCTCAGGTGGAGGAGAACCCTTTGTAGAGCCAGCACCCCACATGGCCAGCTGTTTCCCAGTCACCCTCCCACAGAGGCCTCCACCATCTACCCTGACTTCTCACATCAACCAGTACCCCCCAACGTTATTATGAGAAAGTCCAAACACTTAGACAAGTGATGCCTTCTCTAACTAGAGACACCACTTACTAGCCTTTGCCACATTTGCTCTCTACATATACATCCACATTTACGCATATGGTCTGAATCAGTTGTTTGCAAATATGAATGTTAGCTACATCTCCCACAAAATTGAAATGTTCTTATATTACCTCAATACCATTGTTAATACTTTAAGAAAATGAACATTATTTACTAATACCCAGTGTATATTCAGATTTCCTCTAAGGGGTTCCAGGAAGGTCCTGGGGTGGGTCAAGTACTTGTATTCACTGACTCATAGGGCCCCAGAGCATCAGCCTCCCACCATGTAGAACAGAGAGCTACAGCATGTAAGCAGCTTCCCACACCTTCTCCTCTGCACCCTGGCTTTCCTGTAGTGGTTTCCCTGCGCCAGATGCAGCGCAAAGCCTCCCGGGAAAAGGAGCGGAACCATGAGCTCAGACGCCTGCAGGAAGAGGCCTGGAAGGAAGAAGGGCTGCGGCTGACCCAGCGTGTGCAGGAATTGGAGAAGGACAAGAACATCATGCTGGTAGGACCAGGACCTTCCAGGACCAGGGCCTTTCTTTATCCCTGGGAAGAGAAGCTTTGGGAGAAGAAGGGGGAGGCTCTCCCTGGGCTAGGTGGCGTTTAACCCTCTCCTTCCCAGGCCACCTTGCAGCAGGAGGGTCTCCTCTTCCGTTACAAGCAGCAGCGACTGTTCGCAGTTATTCCTTCCCTGCTGGATAAGGGGTCACCTGTGGAGTCCAGCCCTGGGCCCCCAGAGTCAGAGCCTGGACCTCCAGTAGCAGCCCTCTCCACCAGGGAGTCCATAAAAGGTAAAGGTCTAAGGGGTGGACCTCAGAGACCATCAAACACTCCGGAACTTGGGAGTCTTGCCCTCATGACCTGGGAGGCTTGCCTTGGACAAGAGAACCTTATGTTGTGACTCCCATGTCCCAGGGCAATCTTTCTCGCACATAACCATGACAGCCTTCACTTGTCTGGCTCCTCTCCATTGGGGTCTTCTCTCCCAGGGTCCCTCTCCGCCCTGCTCGATGATCTGCAGGGCCTGAGTGAGGTAATTTCCAAAGAAGAGGCTATTTCTCATGGAGACAACCAGAACTCCTCTGTTCCAGCCTACCACTGACAAGACTGGCCCAAGCCGGGACCAAGGGATCACAGAGACGTGGGCTTAGGGGACAGGGGGTTAACCTGACCCTCTTCCCCATCTGGCTGTCCTCGGGGACACCAGCCACCAAAGCATGTGAGAATGCTGTGGCTCAATAAAGATGACTACCGAAGGAGTCACTGTTTGGCCTTGTTTTCTTTGGGAATATGAGGGGACTTTCCCCATAGCCACCCCTTCTTTCGTACAGCTCTTTCTCCAGGTGGTTCTTTTCTAAACCCCATTCCTTCCTAGGCTGCTTTGAGAAACTTCAGGCTTTCTTTATCCTCAAATAAAAAAAAAAATTCCTGCCCTCTAGAAGATGATCAGTGCTGGGAGTGAGGAAGGTAAAATGTTCATTCATCCAAGCGGAGTATGAGCAGGCTGGTCCCTACTCCCAGGCTCTGCATCCTGTAGGAGAGAGCCCGAGATGAGTCCCTCATGAACAAGCAAGAATATTTCAGACATAAAGTGCTATGGACAGAAAATGAATGACTGTCATGGGACAGAGAAGATGCCAGACAGCATTGCATGCGAGGATGGGTGCAAGAAAATCCTCTCAGGAGGGGACGTTGTTCTAGATCTGGGTGAAGTGCAAGCTGGGCGGCCACCCAGAGCAGAGACCTGTGTTGAGTTGGAGGCAGAGAGAGGAGGAGGCTGTAGAGAGGCCAAAGCCTGGCCCAGTTTGGATTTTATTCTGAGTTAATAAAAAGCCCTTAGACTCCTTATTAATAACAGGGAAGCAGCCACACAATTGGGTTTGCATTTTAAGACTTGTGTGGGATGCTGAGAAGGAAGGTTTGGCTGTGGGGAGGGATGAAGAGCAGAAGGAAGGCCTATTAAGAAGGGGTGTGTGTGTGTGTGTGTGTGGTAGGAGGGGGGGGGTCATGAAGATACCAGAGGAAGGAGGAAGAACTTAACAGGATGAGAAACTGAGGCAGCTCCTTCCTGATCCTTGGGCAGGATGGCATCAACCCTGGGGTGGGGAGAACGAATCAAGATGTCTATGTACTTCCTTACCTGCAATCACCCCAGATGGCTCCTGGATGACACTCCTGGGAGGTGACTGCTTGGAGGCCCCCATGTGCCTGGAGATGCTGTGGAATACAGCAGCCTGCTTGGCTTCTGGGGGCAGCAGTTCCAAGTGAAGAACTCAGCCCCAACGGGGCATTCAAGTGTGTCTGAGGAGCTCGGGGTGCTCACTGAGACCATCCTAGCTGGATTCCAGCTGTTCAAAGGGAGCAGCCCTTCCATTCACCCCTTTGCCTGGCGTCCTGCCTCCTGGCCCCTGTAATTACACTGCTTCCCCACGCAAGGCCTGCTCCCATTTCTTGGCTTTTAATGGTTTCAAGGGATAAAAGGTAGAAACCCCTGTGATTACAGCGGTGACACGTGGGTATTGATTGCTGCAGGGTGTGCTTGGAGGGGGACAGGAAAACAAGTGTGGTGACCAAGGTCTAGGTCATTCACATAGCGAGGTGCCTGGGTCCCAGGCTGACAGACTAAAATAAGGGACGCCACCACCAGAAGTTACAACTCATCATGGCCTTCCAAACGGGTTGGACCAGTTATGTCCTGATGGAAATCCTTGTGTCACTGGGCTGGCCCCTCCCCAAAAGTTGGCCTCCTCCTCTCCCTCCCCCTATAAAGCCTCCTGGAGTTCCTGAGCACCCAGAATCAGCCCGCCCCCGACTTTGGGGGCCAGCAGACAGCCATGATGCTCAACTGGAAGTTGCTGGGAATCCTGGTTCTTTTCCTGTGCACGGGAGGTGAGTTGGAAAGAGGTCAAGAGTATTATTTGGGATGATGAGGGATAGTCAAGATGAAGTGAGGCTGTGGGTGAACTGGATGCACAGAGATGGAGGAGATCCTGGGGATCACACGAGGGGAAGAGTTCAGTGGCTGCAGGTGATAGAAAGTGGATTTTACTTCAGTAAATGCTTTGCTGGTTTGGGTGTAGCTCCACATGGGCGTTTAGACCAGGACTTAGCTGTGCGGGTGACTATTTACCAGAGCTGCAGTGAGGAGAGCAGAGCTCATTGTAGAGGTGCAGTTGAGGGTCATCTGGGGCCCAGGTGTAGACCACTTTGGGGACCAACCAGTGGGGAGTCCCAACTAGGGTTGAGTGGAGCTTATTTGGGGGTCCTATCAGTTTAAAGTTGACCAACTTAATGGTTCAGGTTAGGTTTTTCATATTATTTTAAGATCACTTAGGTATTTTGTGTGTGGAGAGCTCTTTGAGAGGTATGTTTGTGGGATCAGTTAAGGCAGTTGCCCACCCCAGGAAGGCTATGTTCCCTGGGTCTGCAGCTGAGGGGGAAGGGACAGTTAGGACTACCTCTTACCTTTCTCCTTCCTCTTCTACAGGCATCTCAGGCAGTGGAGATCACCCCTCCCCACCACCCACAGAGGCCCATGAGGAAGAGGGCTCCCCAACATTGCCTCAGGGTCCCCCAATCCCTGGTGATCCCTGGCCAGGGGCACCCCCTCTCTTTGAGGACCCTCCATCTCCAGGCCTTAATCGCCCCTGGAGAGATCTACCTGAGTCTGAAGTCTGGCCTCCTGAGCCTCCCACAACCAATCCTCCTCAACCTCCCCAACCTGATGACCCCTGGCCTGCAGGACCCCAACCTCCAGTAAACCCCTGGCCACCCGCCCCTGAAGTGGACCACGGATCTCAGGAGGAGCCAGACCTTGACCCACCCCGTGAAGAGTACAGATAGAAGGGTGGCCCCATCCCCCAACTGAAGCATCCTTGGTGTCTAGGCAGAGTGCACCTGAGAGTTCTCTGCTCTTTTGATTCCTCTTGAGTTCTTCCCAATTTGGCCTAACTCTTTAATTCCGTTTTTCATTCCTTCAATTTTATTCTGACCTGAAGGAATCATTCTCAGTATTTCCTGTCATCTCTCGAGATCTGTATTTAGTCCCTTCATTTCCCCTCTTTTTCTCTGATAGGCTAAGTCACACCCCTACCTCATGCTCAGTCCTCTCGCCTCTGAGGGCCTCTTCCCCATTCCCTAGGGCAGGCTTGGAGCTGGTGACACTGTGTTCTCTGCTGCCACCTGTTGGCTAATAGCTGGGAAGTATCAGGAAACCATGGTGCTTCCATCAAATGGAAAAATAAAAACCATGTTTTCAGAATTTTGGTGTTTTTTTCTTTAACCATCATAGATTGAGTTTATTTTAACTCTAAAATATTTAAATCTCAACATGCACCTTTTCATGAGTGACTTTGTGTGTTGTGTCCAACATAGAATTTGGGAAGGAAATCTTTGACCTCAGCACCTTTGCTTGGTGGAAGAATTGTACCTGGGCAAAAACCAGGGTTGCCTAGGAACCTCAAGCTGTTAAGAAGAAAAAGCCCGCATTGCCTGTTCTAAGGATTTGTGCCCACTTCTAAGATTAAAGCAAAGTATTCAAACTCTAGTATGCGCAACAATTTTTAGCTAGAACAGAGGGAGAACTAGGGGAGAGGAGGATTTCAAAAGACAGACTTCCAATCAAACTCCAAAATTAACTATTTCCGCCAGGTACAGTGGTGTGTGCCTGTAATCCCAACTACTTGGGAGGCTGAGGCTAGGAATCACTTGAGATCGTGGGTTTGAGACCACGCCTGGCAACATAGCGAGAACTAGTCTTTTTTTTTTTTTTTTTTGAGTCTAGGTCTTGCTATTTTTGCCCATGAAACCGCAGGCTCTCATTGCCCCGGGGTACCACAGACTCAAGCAATCCTCAGCCTCAACTTCCCAGGTAGCTGGGATTACAGGCACGCACCACCACGCCCAGCTATTTTTTGGAACTAGGTCTCTCTACGGGCCCCAGGCAGGACTCGAACCGCGATTCCTAGCCCCTGCCGCTTCATAGGCTGAAGCTTACAGGCACCAGCCACCGTGCCCAGCAGACCTAGTCTCTTTAAAAAAACAACAACAACAAACAAACCATTTCCTGAGTCCTGGGGTCTAGAAGTCTCCAGCTGGGTGAGCCAGCCTATACCTCCACATAGGCCAGGATTGGAGAATGAGCAGCCTCTTCTTGGGCACCAGTGGGGGATGGGAGTTCCCCTTCAGTTTACCCCCACTCCAACCAGATCTACAGTAGGCATCAGAAAGTCAGGCACTCCAGCTGTAGACATCCAGAAGAGGAGAGGAAGAAATCAAAGCCCTGGGCATGCTCACCACCTGGGGAGGACCCAAACAGAGTATGGTAAGAACCACAAGAGACAGAGCATGGTAAGAACCACAAGAGACAGGACCCCTCTCCCCCTTTCTCCCTCTCTCCTTCCTTCTCTCCCTCCCTCTCTATCCCTCCCTCCTTTTCTCCCTCCCTCTCTCTCCCTCTCTCCCTCCCTCTCCCTTCCTCTCTCCCTCCTCTCTCCCTCCCTCTCCCTTCCTCTCTCCCTCCCTTCCTCTCCCTCCCTCCCTCTCTCTCTCTGTCTCTGTCTCTCTATCTCTCTGTCTCTGTCTCTCTCTGTCTCTGTCTCTCTGTCTCTCTCTGTTATTGTGGTGACCTGTCACTGGGGAATCAAATCTCTGGTCCAGAGATGTGTGCAAGAAGAGTGAAGTTCCTTCCTTTTCCAACAAGGTGGGGAACCAGAGAGGCAACTGTAGTCATTTGATAGAACTGTAAACCATAAAAGATTAGCTGGACCAACAACCTGCTGAAGTCTGTCTCCACTGGGGAACTTCTCCACTGCCAGTAGCTGGGAGTTGGGTTCCCAACACTACACACCAGAATTATAAGGTTCAGAAGCAGCACCATGTGACAGTCATCAGAATGCATGGGCCACTAAAATGAAGAGACATGGGGCTCAATGAACACATTTGGGGAAAAGGAGACAGTCTCCTATACCACAGGAAACTCCAAAATCAAGGAGCCCAGAGAAACATGCCATACGCCTGCCCCACAAGAGGTTCCTAACGTGCTCAGCCCGGCTACTTGCCTCACAGTTACTCCTAAATATCTAAGCAACCTGGTCTGTTGTGTTCCAGGAGCAGAGATCCTCACCCAGGAAAAAGATTTTGTTCCAAAGGAAAAGAAAGAAAAAAGATGAGACCAGGGCAGGGAGAGGTACCTTTAATCCCAGCCTAGGAAGGGAGGCCAAGACTAGGAATTGCTTGCATCCACAGGTTCGAGACCTGCATGGGGCAACATAGTGAGACCTAGTCTCAAAAAATAGCTGGGTGTGGTGGTGCACCCCCATAATTCCAGCTACCTGGGAGGCTGAGGCTGGGGATTGCTTGAGTTCGTGGTACTCCAGGCAACATGAGTCTGGGGTTCCCCTGGGAACATAGCGAGACCAAGTCTCAAAAATAAATAAATAAATAAGATGAGACCAGTGGGTCCAGTATCGATCTACAGTTTGCAGTGAGAGAAGAGCTGGAGTGACTAAAGTGGGGAAGGGAGAAAAGGGAGCAGGGTAGTGGTATAGGGGTACATCATTGATGGGAGGACCATACCCAAGGGGAACAATACAAAGGTAACTGATAGTGTATGAAAATAAAAAACAAAATAAACAAAATTTAACCATTCCCTAGGGGCCAATCAGGAGGGACCCAAAGCTGGGCAGCCATATTCCAAGAGCAGAGCTGCCAAGAGAATGAAAACTATAAGGCACCTCAGCAAGAAACACAAGTCAGAGCCTGTGCAGGGACCAGAGGACAGAAATAAAGTTCAAAATGTACCACACAAGCTGAATCCACCAGGTTAAAATGGTGGCTGTAACAGTCTCTCAAAGAGTCACACTGTGCAGCCTGCCAAAACCCACCCATCCCAGCTTTATTCCTTTTCCCTGTTCATGTCTTTCTCCCTCCCAGAAGCCCCCTTCAGGAAGTGTTCCAATGCCTGCTGGGAGTTGTAGTGCCTGAAATGTCTGCAGTGTGGACCTGGGAATGGAGTCCTGAGCCAACTGCCTGCTTCTTGGCCTAGCTCTGCGTGACTACCTCTAACAGAATCACATACACGTTTATGCTACTTCCATATTTTAATCATTTCCTCTAGTTCTGAAATTGGGTTTAAAGGGAGTAGAAGCCTCCAACCAAAAAGCCCACAGGGAAAAAGTGGCATTTTTAAAATGTGGTTTCTGCCACCCAGCTTCTTACCAGATTCGTCTCACCCAGATGTAGGTAGCAGTTGCCCAAGTCACAAAGCTTTTAAACGACAGGGGTTTATATACAAGGAAAATGAACAGGAAAAACAAAAAGTTCTTAAAGCCACAAGTGTCCAGTTATCTTACCCCCAGTTACTATTGGTAGTCCCAAAGTCCCAAAGACACATGTCCATGATGGTGCACCTTTGCCCCCTCCAAACCTGAGGCAGACACTCTGCAAAATCCAGTCTTTCTCCAGCTTCTTCTCACTCCAGTGTTCCAAGCTACTCCACTTCTCCACGGCTCTTCAAACTTCTTCAACAAATGCTGACGCAAAAATCAGCTTTCCAAATCATTGGCCATCTCCAGGTACCAGCTTTCCCTGCTACCTGCTGCAGTGCCACGTTCTCCACACCAGCCACTCTTACCTGTCACTCTCCCACCATGGCTCCTTGCCACCACCACCTCATTCTTCCAGGGGCTTCTGTCCAGCCTGGTCACTCGGGCTACTCTTTACCTGTTGACTGTTCTCATGCTTCTCCTCTCCCCCAAAAGTCTCTGTCTACTGACTATGCTCACTCTCTCTCCTCTCCTCTCTCTCTCTCTCTCTCTCTCTCTCTCTCTCTCCCTCTCCCTCCATTTTATCTTTCCTTATCCTTTTTAGACCTGTTTTCCACACACAGCTAATGGCAATGCCTACATTTTATGAACGCTGCCCATGTTGGAGCCACAGCTTCAGCTCCACATTTCCCCTAATGACCAGGAGATCAGCCACCTTGGAGTCTACAATGTGGGCATTCTTCATAGACATTTTCCAGATCTCCTTGCTGTCCTGTGCGAGCCAGTCACAACATAATCGAACGGTCCCAAGGAGGAGTGTAAGGATTAATGTTGAGTCAAGAAGACCCTGACAGAAGTGGCTCACAGCCTCTCTCTCTGGACTATGGCCCCTAGTTTATTTTGCACCAGACTTTTACAGTCACCAACAAACAATCAACAGCAAAGGAATTTCAAGCTGAAACTTCTCAAGTCATGGCCAAACCTACTCCGCCTGAAGGTGGTATTCCAATTAAGCAAACATTCAGCAACTTTATCAAGGCAGGCCATTAATGAGAGCACACACAGCTCCCAACACTGTCCCTGTTTCACAGTGGTATCTAGCTGGTGTTAAGCCTCTGCAAACACAGATTCTCAGAGAAACAGACAAACAGGAAAGTTTTATTAAAAGACTGAAGGGACATCTGTGCTTGGATGTTTACTTTAGCACTATTTATAATTGCAAGAACATGGAAACAACCCAAATATCACAAAACAGATGACTGAATGAAAAAGATGGTATATATACACAATGGAATATTACTCATCAATTAAAAATGACAAATTTGATGATTTTTTGATAACATGGATGTACTTAGAAGAAATCATATTAGCAGAAACTAATATATGGGATATAGGAAAAAGTATACAAAAAGCCATGAGGAAAAGTCAAAACAAGCTAACACAATTCGGGGCGGGGGAATGGTCAGGGAGAGAAAATGGGGGGTGCACCCCAGAGATTATAAAGATGTCAAGTTTATAGATAAATAAGTTATTTTTTTGAACAAAGACTCATCTGGGGGCACTTAGGTCTCGGAAGGAAAGTTGGACCCAAGGCTTCAAGCTTCGTTGATAAAGGAAATTTATAGGTTTTACAAAAGCTCAAAATACATTTCCATATTGAGGCAATTTCTTGCATGATACAGCACAATATTACCATAGACTACAACTTGTGACACACTGGACATGTCTTAGAATTAATATCTCCTTGGGATTAGGCCTTTTCACCTTGGATAAGTTGTTTTCTTCTGCACAAGCTGTTTTCCTCCCAATTGAGGAAGAGTAGACAGCTATGTCTGTTTATTATCTTGCCTTTAGTTTTCCCACACATACAACCTGCCCTTGAGTTAGTAGAAGTTAGACAAAATTTAACAAAGACTTAGTTGTGTCTCCTTAAACCCTGAGACGCCTGCATCTCAGGCCAACTTTTAGGTCTAGCATTTACAACTTTAGGTCTCGGTCTTCCAGGGGGGTTTACACTCATTTAACACTGGAATAAAATACCTCCACTTCATTCATGCACAGACAGATAATGGGCATCACAGAGACTGGCCAAGGTGCTGACTGTGATTGCCACAACGGGGGGTGGGAGTGGGGGCTGGGGAGGGAGGCTGCTCCCTGCTATCTTGCTCTTCTAAATTTTGAATCTAGGCTGCCTCTTTGACAATGATTAGGTCAAATTAATGATCAGGACAGTTTTCAGATCCTCCTACCCAATATCTCTATGCCCTCACCACAAAATGCTGTCTCAACCACAGCATAAAGATGTAAACAGCAGCTAGAGGGTTGGAAATATAACTGTCAGAGTCCCAGGGATTTTCAGACCCAGCGTTCATCCATGTTGGGACCTCTATTTTAAGAATAGGAAACCCAGTTGGGTTGCTTTTATAGCACTGGTTTCTATATTCCTCACTGAACATGAAAACTTTCCAGGGAATGTGAGCAGCATCAAATTTATTTTATTTTATTTTATTTTTTTTTGAGACTAGGTCTCACTATGTTATCTGGGGAACTACAGACTCATGTTGCCTGGGGTACCCATGGACTCAAGCAATCCCCAGCCTCAGCTTCCCAGGTAGCTGGGATTACAGGGGCCCACCACCACACCCAGTTATTTTTTGAGACTTGGTCTCGCTATGTTACCCAGGGTAGTCTCAAACCCGCAGACTCAAGCTATTCCTAGTCTCAGTCTCCCTTCCTAGGCTTGGATTAAAGGTGCATGCCACCACGCCCGGCCAGCATGAAATTTTATGAGACTGAGGCGCTACCTACTGCACTAACGAGGCACCTCCAGCATGAAATTTTAAAGCAATCTATTTCTAGAAGTACATGTGGCCCTTGTTGAAGACCATTTTTGTTGTTCACCTCCCTCCATTCACAAACCATCTTTCTTCCACTTGACAAAGGAAGGCTGAATTCTCTCAAGGACCCTGAACCTATCGAGGGCATTCTTCCTGGAGTTGCTAAATAAATGGCAAGGAGAAATAGAAATCTGTCCTTTCTAGTTCATTAATGAAGCCATGGTGGTCTTTCCTGTTTCTGCTTATTGTAAGACCCACCAGACAGGGAACTGGCCAGAGACACAGCATCTCAAGGTCAGGAAAGCTCTGGGGAACAGAGTGCTGAGACTAAGTAGCTCAAGGCCAGTTCTGGCTGTGTGTGGGAAAGCTACAAGTTAGAGACCCTCCCTAATTGGGAAGAAACTGTTCTAGGTTAAAAGGCTTCCTTATACCACTTAAAATGCAAGTATGTATTTCTTTGAGCCTTTGCAAAGATTGTGTAGGCAATGCCTAGCACTCTGGGTTTCTGTGGCCCATGAGTACTCAGATGAGCTTTCAATAAACTTTCCTCTTGCCTGTCTTTTTCTGAGTCTGTGTTCAGTGGGCTTAACAGTTATCTTGCAAAAACAGCAAGGTGGGCTTGAAAGAGGGAAACCTGGGACAAAAAATATCCAAAACCAAGGGAAAAAAAGATTTTTCATAAGTTAACACACTGTGCTTCAGAGCACAGGGCCAGAAGAGCATTCGCTGACCTCAGGGTGCCCTCTCACTGCCCAAACTGAAAAAGATCCATGGAAAAGGAACAGAAATACCTGGCTCTTGTGTATATAACATTCAGAAGCAAGAAGTAAGCATTTTCTTACAGTCTTTAAGCCAGACTCTAGTTACACCAAATTAAGCAAAAAGCAACCAATCAGATCCTATCAATTTGTGTTTTTTAAATATATTTTTCTTGCTCAATCCCTTAAATATTGATCAAAGTCTGTCCTTTAGTAGGCAAATTTGAGAGTTTCCTCTTGTCACCTTGCCTGTCAACTTGTAAAGTAAGCTCTTCCCTCTCTCAAACCAAGGATCATCATAGCAAGCAATCAAGCACACTAGGCAATGAATTCATTGCCCAGAAACATTAAGAGATGCATTTTCAAATAACATTTGCTTTTCTGTTTAATCATTGTGGGTATTTATTGTTTTGATGATTATGTTTCACATCAGTATAATTATAAGTATATTAAATTATACATTTAACTTTGTAACACTTAAAAACCTTATGGATACAAGAAGTAAATTTCTATACATGTATACACAATTACAGAACACACAATAAACCTCCAAAAAATACAGTAAAATACCAAAAAAGTGATATCATGAAAAAAATACTTTGTTGAGATGAAATTTGTGGAAATTATTATACAAAAATTCTATTTAAATAAGTTTGAGAAGCTAAGAGAGTGCCCATACACATATAATCATCACTCTTCAGGACCCAATATGCCTTGGAACTCCTACAGGAAGCGATGCTACTTCCCAGTCCGAGTGAACAGAAGAAGGAGGCATCTCCAGCTCTCCGGCTACCCCCAATCTATATAAAGGGCTGGTGGCTTCAGTTCTTGGCAAGGGCTCCTGTGTCTCTCCATGACACTGCACTTTCTAAATTGTCAAATAAACCCTTTTTGTTGCTGTTTTGAAGTCAACAAACTCAGTGAAAGTGGAATGTAAAAAAAAAAACTAAAAAGAAAAAGAAATCAGGCAAATTTACTGACTGGTTGAAGGCCTTATTTGTTCACTAAATGGCATTAATGAATTTGAAAGTCTATATGATAATATTTTCCATCTGTTACATTTAAAAGAGGCATTTGCAATATTCTTCTGGCCCTGTGCTCTGAAACACAATTTGTCAACTTACAAAACATCTTTTTCCCCCCTTCTTTAAAATGTGTTTGAGTATTTTAATGCCAGGATTCCCACTTTAAAGTCCACCCTGAAATTATCCAAAAAGTATACTCTTTGCAATATTTAGACTTATGGTAAGATCTGGGACTGACAACACTGTAAAAAGATTAATTAATTAGCTGGGCATGGTGGCACTTGCCTGGAAGCAACAGCCTATAGATCTGCAACTTGGACTGGGAATCGCAGTTTGAGACCCACCTGGTGCAACATAGTGAGACCTAGTCCCAAAAAAGTAGCTGGGCGTGGTGGCGCGTGCCTGTCATCCCAGCTACCTGGGAAGCTGAGGCTGGGGATTGCTTGAGTCCATGGTACCACCGGCAATGTGAGCCTACGGTTCCATGGGCAAAAATAGTGAAAACTAGTCTCAAAAAAATAATTAATTAATTAATTAAAAAATAAACTTATGTTTGGTGTTGACTTAGTACGTAAGGAGGTATATAGTTCTTCACAATTCCTCATGGGAGTATTTGAATAGGAAACCTCAGAGACCTCAATGACCTAATATCAATCAAGTGGTTGATCAAGGATGGGGTTAAAGAGAGGCTAAAAGAAATTGAGGGTACATGACCTTGAAAACCTACCTCCTTGAGCCCATTAAAACCTATCAGTTATGTGGAGATTCCTCAAAACATTAAAAATGGATCCACCACATAAATCAGTGATTCCACTCTAATTACCCAAAGACCATAAAACACTAATCCAAAAGGAAACCTGTACTTCTATGTCTATTGCAACACTATTTACAACAGCAAAGCTATGGAAACAACCTAAATGCCTAAGAACAGATGAGTGGATCAAGAAGAATCTGTATATACATAGGGGAATACAGTGATCATAACAGACAAATTCATGCCATTGTAACTACATGGGTGGAGCTGGAAGGGATGATTCTAAATGAAATTAAGTTAGAAGGAAATGCTTTCACTTATATAGGAATATAGAGAAACCAAACAAAAGCTCAGGAAAAAGTCAAAACTTGCAAGCTGACCATAGACATGAGCACAAGCAAGGGAGGGGGTGGAAGAGGAGTCAAAACAAGACAGGGAAGCGTACAAGGGACTGTAGAAATGGATTATGGCTGCTATGGTGGTGGGAGAACTAGAAAGACTACACCTGAGGGGAGGAATCAAATCAAATACTGTCTAAAAACTAGCAACGATGTAAGAAAGTTAATATAAAAAATAGAACTAAAAAACAGACTAAAACAAGAAAATCTGTCTGTGATAGGTTTATAAACGTGTGCCTACACGCACGTGCACACACACACACACACAAAGTTTAGAGAATTATAGGGGTGAGCCTGGAATTTAATAGTCCCCAGAGTGAACAAAATTCTATCATTCAATAAATCATTATCTTACAACTTTAATATATTCACTATCGTCATGTGCCATGGGAAAACTAAAGAATAAAAATATAAAGCTCCCGGCCGGGCACGGTGGCTTGTGCTTGTAAGCTTCAGCCTATGAAGCGGCAGGGGCTAGGGATCGCGGTTCGAGTTCCGCCTGGGGCCCGTGGCGAGACCTAGTTCCAAAAAAAATAGCTGGGCGTGGTGGTGCGCGCCTGTCATCCCAGCTCCCTGGGAAGCTGAGGCTGGGGATTGCTTGAGTCTGTGGTACCCCGGGCAACGAGAGCCTGCGGTTCCATGGGCAAAAATAGTGAGACCTAGTCTCAAAAAAACAAAAAACAAAAAAACCAAGACTTTGTCTCATAGGTGCTGTAATATGAAAAAGCAGCAGCAGAATGACACTTTTTTTTTTTTTAAGACTAGGTCTCACTATTGTTGCCCGGGGTACCACAGACTCAAGCAATCCCCAGCCTCAGCTTCCCAGGTAGCTGGGATTACAGGCGCGCACCACCACGCCCAGCTATTTTTTTGGAACTAGGTCTTGCTACGGGCCCCAGGTGGAACTCGAACCGCGATCCCTAGCCCCAGTCGCTTCATAGG